>JAPYZD010004733.1:0-14000 GCA_030522725.1 Ichneumoninae sp. B BG-2022a | reverse complement strand
TTTCAGATTTTTACACCATCAAGAAGTACTTGCAATTTTCTCTTATTGTTGTCGAACTTATGCGAAGTCAGCGCGCAGCGAGACTCCCTCCTTAACATCACAGCAGTAAAGCGAAGCTTCGATAAGCGATCTTTGATAGGTTTAATACGTTAAATCTTTAATTAGCGGGTTATGAATTGAGATAAATAAATGCAAAATTTCTGTTCGTACGAGGAATATACCGCGGATAAAGCTTCTCGGTGCATGCACGCACGTGAGCGAAACAGGGCCCTGCCAAGGACCGTTATAGATTAAACGAGGGGGGATATGTTGGCGCCTCTGTGTTTAGCGTTTGTTCCTGGCGAATTTCCAGCGGGAGGTAAGCAAAGGGGAGAATGAGTCGAGGGCGACCGCGAGGAAGACACGGTGTACCGGTGCCGGCTTGTTCGAACGACCGGTCGGTGTCGTCGGCCGAAAGAGCGGACAGGGCGCACACGCATCTAACTCTCCGTGCCAGAAAAAATAAGGAAGAGGATGCGTCTGCATATAGGGCGTTTCCGGATGATACGGGAGTAGTTTTTTCAAACCGAACGCCAATCACCGGGTCTGAATTATTTCTCAAATTGCTTTACCGACCATTAAATGTTCATCATGAAAGATAATTTCTTTGTTTGTTTTTCTACGTTGAACTGGTTCTGGCGATTGGAAATATCGAATGCCAATGTCTTTCGTGGAATGTCGCTTGGCGCCGCTGCACGCGGATTCCATCGTTCTCCGCCCGGACGAGACGATCCCCCACTCCTCTTTCGAAAAGTTTCCACGGGGCACATAAAACGCGCAAAGAGTTGGCTCGGCGTCTCGAACGGGTGTGTTTGACGGTGTTCGTGACCACCTATTCGCTCGTCCGTATAAAGTTTTAACGGCAAAAGTTCCGGCAGTTTAATTACTTGGAAAGAATTCGGGAGGTTGAGGCGGAGGAGCCCAAAGAGAAAACACGAAAGTTTGGACACGCGAGAAAGCTCCCTCAACGGGCGAGGGAGTTGAGCGAAGGACGCGTTCCCTTTCGGCATACTGTACAAACATGACGCGAGAATAGACACGATTTTCCAATTTCTTTTTTTTTCTACTTTTTACCTTGACCTTTGTTGCGATAGACGCTCGCCGATCAATTGTATACGGTTTTGGTAAAGTTTATCGAACGCAGGATCGCTCGCTTTTCCGTCGATACACCCAGAAAAAAAAATTATTTGACGGCTACCATTTATTAAGATTAAGTAAAATATTTATTTGATTTAAATAAATGTTTATTTTAATTAAGTAAATAGTTACTTAAATGAAATAAATATTTATTTAAATCAAATAAATATTTTACTTAATCTAAATAAACAGTGGTCGTCAAATAATTTTTTTTCTGGGTGTAGTAATCGCTCGCAGAATTGATAATTTTAGTCGCGTACGTAACATTATAACATCGAATATTTAGCATCGCTCGAAGAACTTACGGCAAAAGGCTTCAGTTTCGCGTAGTCGACGAACTCGAGTTTCCGATCCTGCATGAACTCGACGGGCATCGCGTCCTCGTGCAGCTCGGCACGCGCGACCATCGGGTAGTAAGACTGAAAAAGGGAAACAAAAAAAAATTGTATTTAAATTCATGTTTTTCAATTACATCTGGAATCCTAGGAAAAATATAATTTACATGTTGCCATGCCGGCGATTGGCACACTCGTTGCGAACGAGGCTACGGTGTACCGGCAGATAGTCGCTGCTTCGAATTCAAACCGCGGCGTTTCCTGTTACGAGCCCGCATCGCGCATCGCGTTTGATGCCTCGTAGCTCGTAACGAGTCAGCCAACCAGCCAGACGACTCGCGCGCGCTCGCACGCTCGCCAACTAGACTGGTAATTAATCGTGGCATGGTGGTAAGATAACCGGTTATCCGAGGTATACACGCAGAAAAAAAAAAAAGAAACAGTTTGCCTGCCTCACTACCGCCGTGGTAGCGCAGACCCCCATTCCCCGTGACCCACGAGATCTACGATCGATAGGCACACACTGTGCACGAATACTCGAGGCGATTCTTCCGACAATACACACACGATATTCTCCCGTCAGCGTATACTCGGTCGTCAGTCCGCACGGAAGATACGAGTTTCATTAATAAAGCTGCCAGCGAGAAAGCGCCTCCGCTAATTAAAATTGTTGTTTTTTTTTTTGCTTTTTCTTTTTCCGTTGCTACGAAACACACGATGCAATCTCGAACATTATAACAACCGCGCTACGGAAGCTGTACGGGTGGAATAACAATCGTGACGAGAATATAAACTGATTGAAAAAAAAGTTAACTGAAGGTAATCAAATATTTTTTTGCAATACTCGCCTCGATATATCGTTCTGCTACGAGAATATAATTTAGTGAAATTAACTCGAAAATGTTGAACTGAATTTAATTAGCGCGAAACGTTAAGTTCAATTTTTTTTTTGTTTTTCGATGAATCTCGTTTGTCGTTGCCGATCGTAAAAACCTTTTTGTACCGTTCGTACCTCTGGAATTTTGAAAGGAAACCGCGTGTCAGGGTACTTTACCCGTGCAATTATTCTCGCACAATGTATGCCATACGATGTAACAAATAGAGGCATGAGAACCTATAATCCAGAGTACATAGCTTCGAGAAGTTAAGCTCCAACCGAGTGCTCGTGTGCGCGGACAGTCGTTGGCGCTTATGCCAACGGCCGGGATTACAAAGTGGATGTAACGGTAACGGGAATCGTGCCGATGTATACGAGCGAGGGACAAAGAGAGAGAGGGAGAGCGAGAGGGAAAGAGAGCGAAGGGGGGCGGGGCAGAGGATAGGACAAGAGCATACATAGCTTAAACCAAATGGCGTTTTAGCAGCAGCTTCGGCTAATAGTACTCTCCCTCCGCGTGCACTTCTCTCGATTTATCCTCAATTTTTTTTGATCAACCGACGCCCGATTATTCGCGCATTAATCTTTTTTATTATGTCATTATTTTTTATCTATAAAAAAAAATTAAAAATCAACGATTACTTAAAAATCTGAAAAAATTCATACGTATTCAGAAAAATAATGAATCATTTTCATAAAAAAAAATGTTGTTGCCGGGTAATTTGTTAACCAATTAATTTTTTGATGAATTTTTCAGATTTTTACACCATCAAGAAGTACTTGCAATTTTCTCTTATTGTTGTCGAACTTATGCGAAGTCAGCGCACAGCGAGACTCCCTCCTTAAGGGGGAGTTCGGGATATTGTACTCACAATTGCTGGCCAAGCGACCGTGTTGGCATTGGTTGCGGCACCCCTGAGCGTTTTCCCGTTGAGTCTGTGATGATTGTGATTGTTGTTGGCGTTGTTGTAGTGCTCGATGGCGATGAGACTGTTGTAACGCGGATCGACTCTCCCGGACCAGCAGAGCCCCTTCTCCACGAGGAAAAATGAGAAAACAGCATCCCTGTGCGGAGATAACCACTCCCGTCTCTGCCACTCTACGTCGTCGTATTCTACGAGCACCTGCAACACACCAAAATATAATAAAATTAATTATCAATTACCTACAATTGAGTAAAACATTTTTTTAAATATCGTTGCCAACTATCTATTGTCTATCGAGATAGAGTGAATCCGCGTAAGGTGGGGGAGCGTACAGACTCGCTTCGAACACCGCACTGATAAAAAAAATACGGTTCAATCAACTAAGATTCGGGCAGGGACGTTCAATTAAAGATTTTGTTGATACAGCTAAAAAATTAGTCAGTTCAACAATTTGTCGGATGATTTCACCAAAATATTTTTGGGTCATTCAAATATTTTGTTGGACCAATGAAATATTTATTTGAACGTCCCTGCCCGAATCTTAGTTGATTCAACTGTACTTTTTTATAGCGGCAGTGCGAACCAGTAAATACCGAAAATCGTTTATAGTCACTGGACTATATCTGTGGAATAGGTTATCAATATCTGTCACCGGGGCCTCCTCGATTGAGTCATTTAAGGTGCGTCTCCTATAGCATCTCGAATCCCTTGAGCGGGATGCTGTGGAGGAATGAGGTAGATGATTATAATTTTGTAAATAGTCAAGCGACCTTCTTCCTTCAGTGCTTTTTCTTTTCTTTACGCTTTATTGTTATTCCTATTATTCTAATATGTGCACCTAATTAAATCGTAAACTATTCTGTTCTATTCTATGCTACGCTTTCTGTACTCTCTTCGCTCAACTTTATGTACTGCATATTTGTAATGCTTGGTCCTTAGGAGATTTATCCCAGGACACAATAAATTAATCTATCTATCTATCTACCAATGAGGTACGGGAAATTTACTCCCGAGCCGCGCGACCGAAATAGTATTCGCCAGCACACATTTATCAATCAATACGCGTGCGCGTGTATCGGGGAAATTGCATTCGGTAAATAAATTTAAATCCAATAAACCTAAACCATTGCCACGACCTAGCCCGAAATAATATAATCACGCGTCTGTGTCCGTTCTCCCTCCTGCAGGCGCGGATGAGGAACGCACTCGGGTTCTCATAAATTATTCATTTTGCGTTCGGAAGTTCACACGCGGATGTGTGCCAAGTCACGCGCGCGCCTCGCGTTCTCTCGCCTCGGTGCCTCTCCGCACTAAACGCTGCCTGCGGTGCTGCGTTGAGCTTCCGCCAATACAATTGTACTGCGTTTATGTGCACCATTTCCCGCCAGACTCTCCTTCCTGTATCGTTATATTTTCATTTCGCTGAAGGAATCGAGCATTCTTTTTTGTCTCACTCCAATTGACTTGACGGGGATTACGCATTTGTCACGCTCAACGGGCTTCATCGACTTCCGGCGAAAAAACATGTTTTCTTTATATCTGTCAGTATTTACAAAAAATTAGATGTAAAAGGAAATTTGCAGTGGAACCCGTTGTATAAAAAATTCAGGTCAAATTGTAAGTTTTATTTTCTTAATATTATTTTTTTTTATGTTCGGAAGCGAGCGGGAGACGTCTACGTTGGTGCGAACGAGTGTTTACATCGAGACGTTTATGAATGCAAGCACCATAAGACCCATAATTGTGATCGTAATACATTATTCATGAGGGAGCCGACGAGCCCTCGATTACGAGCACGAACGAGACTGTACTTTATTATTTATTAGATTTATAAACACGCAGCCTCGTAAGCTTGCGTGCTTAAGGCGAAGCAGGCACGAGCTATTGTTCCAAATAAAGCGTGGGAAGATAAACCCGAGTGGCCACTTTCGATCATCTCAGTATACGTACGATAAAATTTATACCCAAAGAATATTGAATATAGAGAAAGTTCATCGAATGTATGTTCCGACCGTGACGTTACATATTTCGGGTGTTCATCAATCGGAAGGAGTACTTCTTGCAGTAGCTGATACGATTTACATTGGATAGTAAACCGTCGCTCGTTCGCAGAAGAAAGTAAATAAAATTTTTATAAAACCCAGTGCTAAATCAGTCGAGAAGATCGACACGGTTAAATGGCTTTATAAATAAAACGAAATATAGAAAAATCACCCGGACGACTATCGAGATAATTCGAGCAGGAATGCGATCCGCTTGACGCTCGTATCGCAGTCCACTGAGAAACAACATCAGCGGGAAAAGTATATATTTTCTTCAACATGGAGGATCTGGACACAGCTAATTTCATTAAGAACGGCGACGGCACGGGTATCGAGAAAATAATTGTCACATCGGTTGTGTACGGTTCTAGCCTACATCGGCTACGGATCGGGCGCGCGGAAGCAATGGGGAGCAACGACCCGCAGTGGCAAACCGAGCGTACGCGAATAGCTACCGGCTCGTCGTTGTCAGGCGTCGACGACGCTCGAGAGGTTCCGAGCGAGATGGAGGATAACTCTGCGAGGGCGAGAGCTGCCAGCACGCTACTCGTGCCGTGCAGCGCGATCCTCGCCCGACTCCGCAACTCTCCTATCGTCGCTCTATTTTTCTCGTTGAGCCGTTAATCCTCGACCGTCGGTGTCACCGGTGGAATTCGAGTTTATTTCCGAGTATCGGCTCGTCGGTTGACTCTCAATAATTCGTGTACATTCATTGACACTAAATATAATTGAAGAATTTACGAGAAAAAGCTTGTGGACTTTTGTTAATAATAAATGTATGTTAAATCCTCAAACCTTTTACACCGTGTATCAAAAATTGTAACTGTCGTTATTTTCTACCATCGGTTCAAACTACAGGATACATCGAGTCGAATTTGGTATTGGTATCATTGACAGAGAATAAATTTCAAATCCTGGCAGGAACGGAGACGGGACGGATTTTCAGTGCGCGAATCGCTCGTTACGCGGCGGTACTGATCGGGGTTGAAACATCCATGATGGCCGCGCGCCCCAAGCCACGCCTCGATACGCTTGCGTGGGTGGGAGTCGACCGTCACCGTGGCAACCGCCGGCCATCATGGATCTCGACCTGCCTCAAATCTCCCTCCCGCAACCTCACCTCTCCGCTCGCGGCTCTCTCCCTTCCCTCGATGATTCCCGAGCGCCGCCACTCAGGGCCGCAATTGCATCGAGAAAGCGAGTGGCAACTCGTGCACGACGATTTCCAGGCCAGCACACGTTCCTCGAACGTAACGATGCGCGAGCCTCCATTGGTCACGATTTTTTTTTTTTTTTTTTAAAGAAAATAAAGTCAATGTGTCATAGCATCGCACGGACGAAAACGTCAATTTTCAAAAGTTTTCATCCCCGTTCGTCGACCGTTTGTCGATTTTTCTACGAGCACCGAGTCCGCGTCTCAGCTGATGATGAAACGTGCACGGCTGTAGCGAGCCAAAGGCTGACGTACATTGAAAACTCGGTAGAACTCTTTCCGCCGAGCAGGAATATTCACATACAGTTTAATAATGAAAGCAACAGTGTGTGCCTCCGCTCGGCCTGTTTCCGTTTCTCGTATTCGCAATATTCACAGTTATATCGTCCATGTGACTTGATGCCCCAGTTACACCAATATTATCGAATGTGTAACGGAGAATCGATGATACACGACTCGGTGTCTCTTCGGCGGAGGATTGTCCAGATACCGCTGTATTTGTGGGTCGCGTTGCATAACTGCGAAAAGGCATATCGGAAATTCTTTGGGGGGCGATTACGTCACGGACTTTACAGCAAGAGGGCAAAGTGCGAACGAGTCCCAGATTCGTGCGTACCTCACGTGGACTCTGTATCCCACACTGTCTTTATCTCTTTCCGTTCGATGATGAAAATAGATATTAAAAGAAGGTGCCGGCATTCAACTAGCTTGGAGCGTGCTCGCTCGGAGCCCTCCACGCTCGCCCACGGAAATATATACACGCCCACGCACGCACACAAGCGTGCTTTCTTTCGCAAAGTGAACGGAGAACTTTCACCCAATTCACAGCATCTTCATATCCGGAGGGATCCTATTGGACGGTAGACATATGAGATTAAAAACTAAAAGAAGTTACGTAACAGCTGAGTAAAACAAATTTAGGAGAATATTGAAAAGTCATCGAAAGCTTTCGATAATTATTAATTTTCGCACGGCGAAGACACGAGATTGAATATTAATATCTCAACCCGGATATTAATCGTCGTTCAACAGAATTTAATAAATTGCAGTGACGTAATGCACGTATAAACCTTGCCGAAGCTTATTCAATTGCGTCATGAAATTTTCTCGGCGAACAAAGTGCAAAACGGCTATGTAAGCAGGATCAGCTCCCCAGGTAAACGTAAATAGACTTGTAGAGGTCGTACCCATGATAATATGAATATTTCTACAGCTATCACACAAGCGTGTTTATACTCGGTGGCGTTGCTGGCTCGACGCGCGAGAGCGTAGGACATTCTCTCCGCGCGGTTCTTCGCCCACACGCGGTTTCCCATCTCGGCTTAACCCTCGCGAGTTACGCGCACGCGTATGGTCGGTACGCCAACACCTATAGTACAGTGGAAATCTCTCGAACCTTGGAGAAGGGCGTGTAAAATGCTGGTGGCCTCAAATTCTTGGTATACAATCTAAGGCGAAGTATCGGACGCCATCTCGATGTCGTCGCATTTCCGACACTCGGAAAGAGGCCTCGTGGTGTCTGGCGTTACTGTTGCCATGTGTCGAGAGGTCGGAGGGACGCGACGGTATAACGGCTATCGTGGCTGCCCCCTTCTGCACGCGCTCGTCACTCCCACGCGCGTGTGTGCGGCTACGTGCGTGTTCGTTCGTACGGCAGCAACACCGGAAGTTGGAGGCCACCGCCTGACCTTGCCTCGCTCGGTCGCTCGGTCACATCTCTCGGCTCTTCTAGAATCGGTCCTATCTCGCTCTTTCGTTTGCGAACCATTCAGTTCACGGGGTGTATGCCCATTGAACTACCATTGTCATGCAGTTTTCCATGTATGTGTCGGCAAAAAAAAAACATCCTTTTTATCGACCGGCCCGGTGATATTCGATGTTAAAAGGCTACATGCAACGTCGCACGAACGAACCGATCCTCGACCTCGAACGAGTCTTATCGAAACTCTCGGGCTTCTTATGGAGATACGTTAGTAAAGAATGAAGCGTGATCGGCGTCGAGTGTCTCATACAGACTTTGTCAAACTAATTATCGACGAGGTGGAGCAACTGTTTGAAAGGTGAACCGACAATACAATTGTCGTTCCAGCATCATTATAATCTTTTTTTCTTCTACCGCAAAAATGTATCTCACCGTGTATCTGCTGTGTATATTTACGTGTTTAGTAACGTTATGTATTTTTTGAACAGTAACATGTTCGCAGGGTACCTGTCACGAGAACATTGACAAACGCCCGTTCATTAATTGAATCAACGACAAGCGGACGAATACTACATCGGACTCGTCTTCTGGCTCGAAACTCTATATCCGTTCGAGCGATCGTGTTCAAGGGTCATGTCCGCGTGGACTGCAGTCGTGTAAACCCGCCCGGTCGCCGTCGCTGCAATCGAGCCTGCTCACCCTCCTCCCGTCACGTTGGATATATGGACCCCTTTAAACAAACTCAAACCGTAATATGGGCCATTCAAGCCGATAGAACCATATCCCGTCATTGTTTTCACGGATCCCCACGCGGATATAAAGTATGTGTCAAATACAGCGAAAAAATATTTTGCATATATATATAATATTATGTCCAATAAAATTGTTACTCAGCCGTTAAATTTCCCGTCTGGATTTACTGGGTTACTATTCTAGATTTATTGAGATGAACTTCCTCAATTTCACAGTACGCGGAATCGTTTGCTGACACATAACCAAGTTTCACAGAACGGGAGTTATTTTGCGAGTAAATAATTAAGAGGTTGCACGGTTAGCGATGGCAGTGTGAAAAAGCGAGCTTGACAGTCTTGCTACTTGACTCACTGCTGGGCTACAGATCGATACCACAGCACACGGCTGCGTACTAATTTATGCGCACAGCTGGCGAACTGGACGCGTTCTTATTCAACGGAGATAGGCTTTGACGAGGATCTTTAGTGAACAGTGGATTCGATGATACCCACTAATCGGACAAACCCTAATTTTATGTACGAATATATCCAGTTTAATTGGTCCGAGTTATATCAGCCTCTATCGAGCCTCGTGAAAAGTTCTTCGTGAACGGTCTCGAGCCTCACCCTTGAGTAAGATTCAAAATAATCGGGTCAATACCCGTCGAAATTATTTCAGTACATTCCACGACACGGATTTTTCTTAATAGATAAAAGAAAGAAATAAAGTCGGTGAGGACTGGAATCGAACGACTCGCCGCTATACTAGAGTTACCGTATCGCAGGTACCACTGTCGGGAGGGGCTGAGAATAACTCGTAGAGATAATAACCTTTGGTAACTTATCGTCGCCAGAAGGGGGAGATAAGATTGTTGCGACCTTAGGAAACCCGAGTGAAAGAAAATATATGAGGTAACGGAGACGGACACAGGAGCCGCGAGCTCGAATTTTCGGAATTGCGATATATATTTTATGGGGGATAGTCGGGACCCTCGCCCGCGCCTCTTATCCGTTTCATTCTCTCCCTCGGATCTGGGCGTTGCCCGAGCGCGCGATAAACTTGGAGGACGTGCGAATACGCGGGGGCGCGAGATCGCCGTTGCTACCCTCCCGTCGAGGGTTCAGGAGCGGGATTACAGTACAGTCGTGGAAAGCAGAAAGATTTTTCTTCGCTCGGCAGTCGTCTCTCCGGCTCTCGTTCAAGGTGCCTTTGCCGCATCAACACGCGCTGCTGGCTTTGGCTATACGCCCTCCGAGGCGAACCTTCCTCTCGCCTCGCATGCGTACCGCGTGAATTTAGTTTTGCTCAAAGCCCTCTCCCGTATTTATCCAATCTCTCATACTCAGCTCGCACGCCACTCTGTATTCCTTCTTGTGCTTTCGCATTCGAGAACTCGAATGACTTTACGGTTCCAATAACACACATCGTGGACGTTGTGATAAATTACAGAAGTTCGGTAATTTTTATGATGGAAAGTTAAAAACCGGTCGAAGTAAAGAATGTAAAAAAAAATGAAGGTTGCAATAAACGTTTTAAACAACACAAACATCTTCCTCCCCGTCGAGCGAGAACTGCGCATATATCTTTGTTATTCCCTCAAGCACTCGATAAGTGCGGTGTATGCGATTCGATGCAATAGAAATCCACGAAGACGAACCGTGCTGCATTGTTGTAACACTGCTGTCACGCGATACTGAAATATCCTCTTTAAAACGACCTTTCACGCGTCTCAGCGGGCCGGTTGCTAGGCCGGGAGATTACAAACTCGGAGAGCTCGGATTCGGAACGGAAGCTATGGACGAAGAAAATTATAAGCTTTAAGAGTAAATTTACACGTTTACCCGAGTATACGGGGCACTGGAAAACTTTTCGTCGTATCGGTGTCCGTGGCGAAACTTGGCAAGGCGTTACACCGGCGATAGACCGTCGGGCGTTAACGCCATACCGGAAGTTCCCCTTTAAACCGGGTTTACGGCGTGGTATGAGAAGATCTGGGGTAGCTGGCGGGTAAGCCGCAAAAACGTCAGGTTGGGTCTCGATAGCTCGAATATAATGTCGACGCGGAGGAGTGGGGAGCTCGAGTTCACGCGAGGACGGAATCGAACGGGCGCGAAGAGAGGGTGCGCCCATAGTCGGAGACAGGTTGCACGACAGGAAACACGATGACGAAGGGACGAGGCAGAAACTGGCAGCCCGAGGCAAACATCCGACCGCCGAAACATCCCCTTTAAAAGCCGAAGCACCGGAACACTCCCGATAGCCGTGCTACATAGAGTTATGTAGCGTGTATATAGGTGGTTTGTCTCCAGCGTTAAAAGTTCACACGAGGTTGACTCGTCGGGCTTGGCTCAACGGCGACGCCGCGCGGCGCAACGGCCGCATTCAACGATATTGAGGCCGACGAAAAACGTCGCGTTCTCGGATCCTCCGTGCAAGAATATTTCACAACAAAAAGTGCTCACTTCAGCTTAGGGATGTCAGTTGGTGGATACCGAGATTAAATGACACGATATGTAACCCGTCACCGATATTTTACCAAACATACGCTATGCATGCCGAAGTCTCCAAAATACAGCATATCGGCGTGATTTATGATTTTCGAATTCCACTCCCGTGTAGCACATGTGGTTTTGGTTTTTCGGAATACACTCCCATATGCTATGAATACCACCATTTCGAAAATATGGCATATAGGAGTGATTTTCAAATTCCACTCCCATGTGCTATAAATGCCGAAATCTCGAGAATATAACAGAACATTTGAGTTTGTTTAAAAATGTATATTTAGTTTAGTAAATGTTTTTGTCTTCTTTTTTAATTAACAGCCACGTATTTCGATGTATGTTTTCCCGCTGAATACGAATCCGCTGGCCTTTTTGGGTCTAAAGTACAGTGAGACATTGAAAGTCTCGATTTTATGCATGAAAAATCGTATTTTTGGGATTGAAATGGAAAATATTGGGTTAGTAGTAAAATAATTGTTATATTCGTGATCAGCGGGAAAGATTACGTGGAATACAATTTTTTTTTAAATCTCTTGAAATAAAAAAGATCGATTGAACAACGATTTTTCCTTTTTTGAGGTATTTTATGAAAATAACTGCGACGTGGTGCGACGTATTTTTGTGCGTTGCACATGAATCTGCTGGCCTTTTTGTGCGTAAGTGTAGTGGGACATTTGTTTCTTCGATTTTATGCACTGAAAACGGCATAAATCTAGAGCATTAAGCATTAATCATCATTAAGCATTAAGCATTAAGCATTAAGCATTAAGCATTAAGCATTAAGCATCTAGTAAATTAGAGTATTTGCTCTAATGTGAAATCGCATTTTTGGGATTAAAATCTAAGATATTGGGTTTGGAGCAAAATGAACGTTATATTCGTGATCAACGGGCCGCAATATTTTAATAAAGTGACGTTTCGGGGTTTAAGTTTTCAGGAGATATGCGATTTGGGCGTTACTCTTTTCGGGATATAATCATCGGGGAATAACCGTTCCGGGGCTATGCCACCCTATCATATATATATATATATATCGTCTAGTACAGCAGAGTGCATGATGGTCAATGAACGAGGTATAAAGCGCGGAGGACACTGCGGTCACGGAAGCAAAAAGTTCCGGACTCACTGATTGCTCGACCCTTGTTACCCCATTGTGTGGACAAACACGGTTTTACGAGCAAGAGCTCGCAGACACGCACCTTCGATCGACTGACTGTCAACAATTTCGCGTGTTATTGCGTCCGCTGGCAGTCTCGTTACGGTCTCACAGTCGCATAATTCTGACCCTGCTCTTCGGCCTCAGCTGACGGCATAAATTCCAACACGCTGCAGCAAAAAATTGTTTAATAAATACTTCCGAGTTTTCAACGTGCTAAAGACAGATTATAACGCGAATGTATTCGGATATTTAAGTTCGGCTGGGAAATTGTTTTTGACGTCGCAGTTTTAGATCGATTAAGACGATGTGAAAGTGACTCCGTCGGTAATACCAGTAATAACAATAATAATGGAGTACAGTTTTCGTCATCGACTGAGCCCAAGTCGGGCGGTGGGACAGGTTCCCATTGCCTTTAAGTTGAGTTGAAGCACGTACGACATGACGTACGACTGCAAGTGAGATAGTTGCATTTTTCGAATCAATGTCATGTAAAAAAACGGATAACCGATTCAGGTTCAGTGCGTAAAAAAATATAACATCGTCACGTTTCACTTTGTCGAATCTGCGTTTGGCGCGAGAAAATACATGGAAGTATGCGATCCTGAATATTTTTTTTGCCCTTTCGATTTTCATTCCAGAATTCCTAGTGATACCTCTTTATCTAGCTTTTTAATTCCATCATATCCATCGTCTTGTGTATGTCTTGCTGTAGATCACAATAGGCACCTGGGGTTTTCCGCGATGCCATCGGAAAGCAAAGAAATCGTTGTTTAAAAATACCTAAAATAATTCATTTTTGTAATTTTGGCTATAAAAATGCCTGGTTAACTTTTTGGTTAGTTGTCGCTTCGGGACTGTAATTCCATGTATTTTTTCGCGCTGATCACGAATCTGACACTTATTTTAGTCGCAGATGAACATTTGATCCGAAAATTTGATCGATTTTCTTGAAATTTTAATGGGATCCTCGGGTGATCAGATTCTATCTGTGTACGCATTTTTAGCCCGACAGCTAAAAAATTACGAGCGCTACAGTGCGTACAGACATTTTCGAAAAAATAAAAAATTGCGTACAAAAAAAACTGAAAATTTTTGGACGAAATTTGGCAGAAACATTGACTATTAACCACACAAGCTGTGTGCCAAATTTCAGCCTGATCGGTGGAAGCGTTCCTGAGATATAGCCATTTGAATTTTTCGCGTGTGATTCACACACACACACATCCGGATATTTTTTCTAAATGTGATTTTTCGATGTTTTGGAACATTCTGAACACGTTTTCATTAAAATCTCGAACATTTTTTTTTCACCATCACAAAGCTTCCTCTATGAG
>JAPYZD010004732.1:0-15460 GCA_030522725.1 Ichneumoninae sp. B BG-2022a | reverse complement strand
TAATTGCAAAATGTTATTAACAAATTCATCAAAAAATTAATTGGTTAACAAATTACCCGGCAACAAAACTTTTTTTAATGAAAATGATTCGTTTATTTTCCTGAATACGAATGAATTTTTTCAGATTTTTAAGTAATCGTTGATTTTTTTAAATGATATTTCGAGCGATCAGAGTCACTCTTTCTCACACGCGCCGATGTAGCATGAATTGATTGACGAAATATACATCAATGATACCGGAAAAACGAGAGATTTTGTAAAATAAAAATTACACTTTTACGAAAAACAGAGATACCAATAAAAATATGGTTCATTGGGGAATCGCGCATTCGGCGAACATTTCGAGCGACCAGATTTACGCTTCCTCAAACGCACCGATGTAACGGATTGACTGACTAAATGTATTATTTTCGGATCGTCGATCCACTCGATTCGCTTGAATAATCAAACTCTGATTTCGACAAATTCACGCAAACAAATGAACACGTTTTTATATGTCGATAACCAAAATAAAAAATCATTTCACAAACCCCACGCGCCTAGAAGTTCATATCGGTTTTGTAACTAAATACAAAATAAGTACAGGTGTTCCATTTCTTTTATTGTTAATAAAACAATTGCGAACAGTAAATGGCGTTGAATTTTTTTTATAACATTTCTTTTTTTACCAATAAAAAATAAATACAACATTTTTTTGCCTGTCCTCGTCGAACAGTCCAATTAAAGAGCATATAAAGGGCGAGTGCGTCGAAGCCGCCTCAACCGCGTCTTCCTCCTCCGAGCAACCGAAAATGATTTCTTGATTAATCGACTTGCCACCGAGCCCTTCCGAGGGCCTCGTCGACGCTCCGTAAACACGTGTACAAATACTCATCCGCCTATTTGTCTAGCAGGTAGGAAGGACTCTCCAGAATTCGCTCCACTACCGCAGCTTTCTGCTACTCCGCTATGCACCGGCCCGGCCGGGTCGAAAGTGAAAAACACGGAAAAGCAACCAAACAAAGTAAAAATAAAAAGTTTTGCGATAGATGAGAGCTTGGTCGGATCGAAGGCTTCGAGGTTTCCGCAATCAGAAGTCCTCGTCCAGAAGATACAAGGTAAATGGACGCCATCGGGGGGGGGTTGCGGTAGAGGAAGCAAGGTAAAAGTAGCGAGAGGTCCAGTGAGAGTAACGAAAGGGTCGGCGAGTGTTTCGACCCGAAAAGAGGTATTAAATATTTGAACTCCCGTTGACGCGATGCAACTTGGGTAAGAAGAGTCAAAGGCCGCCGGATGAAAATTAAGGCGAGTCGTGTAGCGATCTTGCGACCGCGGGCTGTGCATGGCCGTTTCGCAGTCCGATGCAGCGAAGCCCGGCATAACCAGGGATACAGCGGGTTGGGCGTCCATTTCGAGAGCTTCCGTTCTGGTCGGATGGAATACATGCAGTACGAATCCACCGGTGCAAGCGCAGGAGCGCGCGTCGCCACGGGCGATCGGTTTACACGGCCATGGTCGGAGACCAGCGATTCCTTTGATCTCCCCGGGTCGGATTGAGCCCCAAAGCATATTTCCGATTCCCGGGAACGAAGAACCAGCGCAGGTTTGAAAAAAGGAGAGTTTCTCGACCGGCACCGAATTCCCTTGACTTTCCGCTTGGAGCCCTTTTGCGCCGGGGAACTTCGCAAATCTTTTTATATTTTTTTTACTTGTATATATTTTTTGCGAAACGTAAGGGCGGCGCGCGACTGAACTTTGCGAAAGGAAAAAGAGAGAAGAAATTGGGTCGCAGCATGAAGGAGATCAATGGCAGATGAGGAATTTCAGCGAGCCGGTGATAAGGATGGTTGGACAATGAGGAGTGGAAATCAGCGAAGAAGCTCGTCTCCCGGTAAGGATTTCCTCGTTCTCCGCTGGATATCTGTAAAGAGCCGCGGGACAAAGAGTTCTCGAGGAGAATATACGGGCAGACGTCTAAGTGGAAACGCGTTACAGGGCTCATAAAGTAAGGCCAAGTGTGTTCCGCGTTGTACTTTCGCCGAGGGCTTTGAGGGCGAAGTGCGTTCCTCGGAACGAGAATGAGCTACTCCTACGTTGGATGGTCCCGAATAAGGGGCTTCTTCGAGCTGCATTTGACGAGAATATGACGACACTTATGGCCCTCGTTTGTGTCCCGGAATGGCCCCTCGTACTGGAGAAACTTGAACTATTACTGGGTTGTACTTAGAGAACGGTATGCCATTTCGATATTCACAAAAAAATTTGTGGCCTGCAGAGATCAAGTTTATTGAGGTCTGGAGAGAAATAGCTCCAAGGAATATAGCCGATTCAACGTAACAGTGGTAAAAGAGCCGAGATATCACAGTAGGGAGAAAACGGGTGAATAAAGAAAGAAAAGTACCATTCTCAAATCGGGTCCTTTTATGGCTTCAAACTTTACACGGAAGAGCTCCTACCACTTCCTGCTCACATCATCAACACACACGTCTTTCTCAACTGTAATCCGTCCCGGATCCCACCCAGTTTAATTCCCACTCAGCTCATCAGCGCAAAGGCAGCTGCTATCTAGTCCCGCGTGCACTCCAACCCACTACCGAGTGCGAGGAATCGTGTCGTATTAATCGCGTCTTCAACTCGGTTGTAATAGTGCTAAAACAGCCAGTATATCACAGTAGGGATGAAGATCGGTAAAATGATAAAAAAATACCATTTTAAATCATGGCTTTTTGTGGCTTCAAACTGAACACGGAAGAGATCCTTACAGCATCAACACACACGATGTCATTCCTAACTACATTACCTCCGGGATCGCTCCCAGTTTAAGGAGGTTGGAGCGTTTCACACTAATCAAATGAGTGTTGCATTTTTAAAGTCGTTTATTCAAAATTCCACCGTACATCACAGTAGGTCGGAAACGGGGCAAAACGAAAAAAAATTACCATCCAAAATCGTGTCTTTTTATGGTTTCAAACATAACACCGAAGAGATCATATCCTCACAGCATCAACACGCACGACGTCGTTTCCAACTACATTGCGTCCGGGATCTTTCCAGTTTAATTGCCACTCAGCTCATCAGCGCAAAGGTGCTTGTTGTCTAGTCCCGCGTGCCTCCAACCCACGGTCGCGCGTGTGGAATAGTATCATATTAAATGCGTCTTCAACTCGGTGAAACTGTTGTTTCACGGAGTTTCCGCGAGCGGTTTGTGACACTATGTAGTATAGCGGGCCTGACTCGGAAGCACATACGAACGCATGGTTCGCGGTGATGAGGTGTAGCAGAGAAAGGGGGACGAAGGGTGGAGGGGGGAGGGGGAAGGGGGGAGGGAGATTCGAGAAAATATCGCGGAAACCCGACAAAGAGGCAGCTTCAGTGCGAATCGACTTACCTTCGACAACGTCGTCGGGTGAGGATAGAGGTTGACGAGACAACTTTCGCGTCTGAGTCTGTAGTCCCATCGTGTTTCGAGATGTGGAATCTCCATCGTGTCGCAGATGCTCTGCACGTGCGACGCCGTGTGAGCACTTTGCGGACCGAATATCGCAGCCACACCGGTGCTCAGCAAGTGGCATACTGAAACACACGGATCACACGTTGATCGGTTCAATATAGCAGCGCTGTTATAATGCACGATTCAAAGTCAGAGGAAAGAGGAATAAGAAAAAAAGACATTTTTTTTGCTCTTTCGAGGAAAACGGTGAAAAATACAAATTTCGTCGGAACAATGTGTTACGCTATTCGACGACGAGAGCTCTGATATATGTCTCGTACGTTTTCATTCCTCGAGTCGGATCGTTGCCGAAAAACGCCCGAAGTTGTAAAACTCTTCGGGAAGATCCCTTCGCCGCGCGATCCGAAATGGTACAGGAGAGTCGGACTGTTATCGAGGGCGACTGGCGGAGCGAAAAACGCACAATTTGTATTCGGCGCGGAAGCTCGCGCACTTCGCCGGTAAAATGCTCCGCGCAAACGACCCGATTCGACGAAATGAAAAATAGATCTGGACGGAGGTCGAAAGGTCCGTCGGAGCGTGACAGAATCGAGTGCGATGGAATAAATAAAAAAAATAAATGAAAGGAACTACTAGCAGATCGAGCTGCGAGAGATGACGATGCGGATCAGCGACTGCAGCTCGTTGTTAAAATATGAATAATAATAATAATAACGGAGGATTGAGAAAATAAAATAAAATTTAATCAAGATTCCTGTAAAATCGATTGGATTAGCGTGGAATCCAATATCCCTCGTCGACCCGTTAATATTATGTAATGAATATTTAATTTGATTTTTAATTAGCGACCCGTTCTCACGCGCCTCCGATCGGAGGGCGACCTTTTACGCTGCACCGAGGCAAAGCTTTTTAAAACTATATAGTTTAATAGGCTACACTCGTAACGAAATTATTGAAACTGTCAAGCCACTTTCCGGAACCAATCTGGATCACCACTTTCGTTGGTGAGATGAACTAACTAAAAACTTAAATTTAATTACTTGAATCAGCAGCACTGAATTGTTGCTAATTTGCTACCACGCGCCTTCGATCGGAGGGCGACCTTTTACGCTGCACCGAGCCAAAGCTTTTTAAAACTGTATAGTTCAATAGGCTAAAGTCGATGCGTAACGAAATTATTGAAACTGTCAAGCCACTTTCCGGAACCAATCTGGATCACCACTTTCGTTGGTGAGATGAACTAACTAAAAACTTAAATTTAATTATTTGAATCAGCAGCACTCAATCATTGCTAATTTGCTACCACGTTTAGTACACGAAGCTCGAGGCAGATAATCGAAAGAGCGTACTTTGTTTCTACATCAGCCATTATGTTTTCACCCGTGTGAAACCGGAGCACCGATACAATGGAGCGCAATATTAGTCGCCTCGAGCGACCGATATTGCGCCCTCAATGTAAAGCTATCTGGTACGCAACTGCGTTAAACTATGCTAGGAAGCTTCCTGCTTTAAAAAAACGCGATGTTCGACAACCCAGCAATATAAATTCCAAGCAAAATTTTTTTTTTTTTTCACGGTAGCGGAGAGACAAGAATGCGCAGCGATCAGCAATATCGAGTCGATTTTAAACCAATTCAGTTCGCCAGATGTCGGGAGTAAAAAAAACGCTCTGCTAATTCGGGCACAATCGACGATTTCGGCACATCGATTATCGGCACGGCGTCAAAACTCTCACAATCGAAACTATATTAAACAGATAATCGTTATCGAACACTTGCTGTAAATATGAAGTGCGTCGTTTGGAATCGTTTCGTAATCGACAGGGCTCAAGCTCGTCGAACGTTATTAGTATAATTTCGGCGATAATTCTTCGACACTTTCGAAGCCGATGGGCGATCATAGTTCGTACAGTTTGATTATGCGACCGAGCACGATATGGCCAATATCGCAAATTTATCGATCGAACGGGATAACCCTGTTGCATATTCAAATATTAACTATCTATTACCCAAATGGCTGATAAATGATGCTCATTGATGAGCTTCCACAGCAAAATACCTTGTGTGGATTTAATCCTGACAACCTTGCCGCTTCTCTATTGAAAACCGTGGCTTTCGGAAAAAATCAGTTTTTTATGTACTTTTTTTAACCCAAATAAAAATTGTTTTTAATGAAGTGTCAGTCGTACCGCCTAGTCTACGATGCGTTGCTATTCGTCACATTTATTTCGGGCTTTTTTTTAGAATAAAATTGAAACGGAAGTTTGCTAGGAAAATTTGCTTCTTTTTGTTGTACACTTTCAATTCGATTAATATCTCATTTTTGTAAGATCGGGTAATCAGCTATTCTGTTTTAAAAAGTTTTTAGGTGTCTCGAACTCTTTAATAAGTTTCACAGTTACTTTGCACCCCGAAGCATCTTCACAGTTTCCTTATCAAAGTGTCCATCGTCTCAGTTGTCTCGTTACGCTGCTGTTTCTTCCGACAAGTTTTAATCCCTCCTTCCCCCGCGGCAGTGTAGCTGTATAACTGGTCGGGAACTCACACAAGAGAACAACAACAAATGAAACTTGTAATTATTGTAATCGTCCTACCGGTGCAAAACGGAAATGACCGTGGCACGTTGATTACTCAAGAGCTAGACGTTAATGGGATATAATTAAGATAAGTGCTTGCCAACCCTGCCACTTCGGGGTAGTTAGAAAATACAAACACGTGAACACCTTCCATCGCCTCGGGACACGATCGGGCAGAGTAGACGCGGCATCAACGGTGCTAATTTTTACACCATTTTTATCTTTAACAGCGCGTAATATTTTCCATGTATTTTTTTTATTACTATTTATTATTATTTAATTCGTAATTAATTTCCATATCAATTATCATAATTTTATGCTTCTTATACATTTATACACAGTTTTGTCGGTTTTTGGTCTATCAAAATAATACGTTTGGCCAAAAAGGTTGGAATGGCTTGACGTTGATATTTCACGACATTTCTCAACTTGACTGGAGATGGCAATAAAAATAGAAAGACATCCCCATTCACCGTGACTCTCCATCTCCCTGCGACTACCATGAATTCTTATGGAACATTTTAACGAGAACGCCGGTTCGAGAAAGGCACAAAGACGCGATCGACGTACCTACTTAAACCTACGTACATACGTCTCGAGAGCATCATTAATCGTGAGTAGTGTCGACTCGTGTGCCTTCGAGTCGTCATAAATAACTATCTTTTTCAACCACGATACACGCATACAATTCTCAGGTCTTTGCGGAAAAGATTCTACTGATTTACATTTAATTGTTTTCTATAAATCCCCGAAATTGACTCGTGTGCCTTCGAGACGTCATAAATAACGATTTTTTTCAACCACGATACACACGTACAATTCTCAGGTCTTTACGAAAAAGATTCTACTGATTTAAATTTAATTGTTTTCTATAAATCCCCGAAAATTGAAGTTCAGTCAGAAACTATCTGCGCACCGGTCGTTAAACGAGATCAGAAGTTTTCAGAAAAAAATAGCTTCAACTTCAGAACAGGGGAAGTCTCTCGCAGCAGCGACAACCGGAAATGTGGTCTGCGAAACGTGTTTCTCGAGTGCTTAACCGGAGAACACTTTCGGCGAAAATGATGACCGCGGTCCTTGACCATCCCGTACTTTACCTCATTTTCGCGAGCATGCGTCTTTTGGGTCCGCTTAGCTCGCTCTCCTTTACCCCCCCCCCCCACCCACCGTAACTTTTGCCTTCCTCGCGGAGTTCTACCGTGCAAAATTTACTGCCAGAGTAACTCCCGCACGGCAGACACCCACTCTTGTCACGGACATAAAACGCTGTATATCACAGCGAGCTTCCGTTCTGGCAGTGGACCATTTTCCTGGCTGGACCACGAGGGCCGCCCTCGCGCCGCACGATTTTCGGTTCTCTCGTCCTTTTCTCCCCTTTAGACTCACACGCCAGTAGGGAGAGGAAAAAAAAGCTCGCACGGTCGTAGTCTTCTGACCGACATATATAACGCGGAAGGGATGTTTTATTCAGAATTTCCGCGGATCAGCCGCGTTACTCGCGCATCGACAACTTCGCTAAGAAAAATACGCCCAGGTAATCGCGCTTTCGCCACGGAGCTTCGAATCCACAGACCGTGCAGGCGTGGATTTGAATTCGTCGAAACTTTGCGGAAAAAGTGGATTAACTTTTTTTTACGTTTAATTTCTAGGAACATTTTTGTTCAACTTTTTTTGTTTAGTCGCGGAGGAATATACGTTTTTGTGAAAAGTTTTAAAAAATTAAAAATGGACAGGCGATGTCGAAACAGAAATTGTAATATGGTTTTAACATTTTTAAAATAAAGTAAGGCAGAATTTAAAGAATCGTTGATAGTTTTTTTTGTTTGTCTGGACAAATTGAAAAGGGGAATAAATTTTTATAATCATATCGCACACCCATTGACATCGCGAATGCTAAAAGTCGATATTACTTGGCCGTTAAAAGCCTTCGCGATTCTGAAAAGCGAATGAAAATAATCCCTAATGCTTGTGCGCACGCTGCTCTTTGCTAATGGACTCCCCCGGAGCGGTGCCTGATTTTCCACTCATTGCTGACAGAAATTTCACCGGTAGACCCTCGGTATTACTGTTAGGCGAAGCGAAATCGGATCAGCCGTCCCATTAAAATGATCCATTTCAATCGTGACTATCAAGTCCGGACACGGTGAACATTATACCGTTCGGCTATTTTATTGCTATCTCGAATTGGTCATTAACATTTGTGATTGGCAAGGTTAATCAACGAGCTTTTCATTATGAATTAATGAACACAGACACATAATTGCAAATTTTATATACAAATAAGAAATTAAGCATTTTAAGCATTTTGTGCGTTCATCAAATATGGTTAATGAATTGCCCGAACTATACACAGTAAAAAGAATTTGTAAAATTGACGCAAAAAATATATCGTAAAGTGACCTTAAAAAGAATTTGCTCGTGGACATAGAAACGTTTGTTGAATCTACGAATCTTTTTTACCACGATTGATGTGAGCACATTTGTTTGTTCATTTAAATACTATGAAGCCTTTTTTTTGGTTAACCATGAAAGTAGCTTCTTCCCCCCCCCCCCCCCGCAGCGTTGAGGCCATTAATAAACGTTTCAAATCCACCGCGGGAAAATCGGCCCGTGCTCGGGGCCACTTACCGCCCGTCCTATGCAAATTGAACCAAGCGAGCCCACACAGCGACTCTAATTTTCCCGTGTCTTCGACACCCTGAGGAGCGAAGCGGCGGAAATTTGCGATGTAAATTTACATCGAATGCGGCGTCAAAATTTGGCCAGTGGCCAGTTTTACCTTGTCGAACTCGAACTTTCCTCTCCCGAAACTTTGCCCTCGTGTGTGAGTTACCCACCTCGTCCGAAACCTCAACAAGATTTCACCTCTAACGAGCTTAACACTCGGTGTCTGAAAAAAATGTATAAAAAGAAAAAAAAAAATTAATTGTCGTATATACTTTGCAAAGTAAACGCGTATAAAACCCCTCCAACGCAATTACGCCAGAGTCGAAAAGAAAACCCTTCGCCATCATCCGCTTGAGTAATTTCCAGCAAAAAATAAAAAATAACCCATTGTATCCGACAAAGATTTATTTCCCATTAGAGCTTATCAACTACTCCCTATGTGCCCGCGTTACTCCAGTGGTACATAAACGAGGCTTACACAGCGTGCACCACAAGGGAATCGATTCTGCCAATAATTTATCGGTGAGAGTGGAGTGTCCGGCCGGGTTGTTCGGCGCACCGCGGAGCCGAGCAGGATGTACGGACCTTACGAATTTCCGGATTGGCCTTCTCCGCATCGGCTCCGGGAAGCTTAGACTCGCTGCGGGGCGAAATCTCACTGCCGGTCGGGCAATCCCGCCTTATAAGCCGTTCCCGCTGCGCGGTAAAGAAGATTGTGGAAACGAGAAGAAACGGGACGTTTTCGAGGAAGAAGTCAGCCAGTCCGTGCGGAGCAGACAGCGGCAGAAGCAGCATCATCGTTTCTGGCATGGCCACCGTTGCCATCCCGGCACGGCAACCGAGAGAAGAGGGTTTGCGGCTTGGTGGTGTTGCGTTGCAGAAAATAGGAGTAACGAGGAGGTGGCTCTTTCCCAGGCTCACCTCAGCGTTTTGTGCGTTTCTCGTTGGCCTGTCTTCTCCTTTGCCACTGCTGGCCCAGAAAATCTGCAACTACGGTTGGCGGAACTACGGCGGATAGGAGGGGGGGGGGGGTGGAGCGGGAAGAGGGAATATCTCGCGCGCGTTCTCCGGCTTATTCCTACTTAGCTGTCAGACACCGAGGCTACGAGTTTATTATTTATATTACACCGCGGTCGGACGAATACAGCTTCGCGATCGTGTGCGCAACTCTTGGTGGAGGGGAAGTGTGTGTGCACAGGGGAGAGCGGAGCGAAATGAGATCACGGGGCAAAAGGGATCGAGAACAATATTTTCGCGGGTCGCGAAGGGAATGCGAGACGTCGCGTCGCAAATTGAGGTCACTGGTCCATTTTACCCCGCACTCCCGCCGAACTCGCATGGTCGCGTGCTGTGTAACGGCACTGTACCGTGCTCTACTAACCGGAAGCCAGGGAAGCGAAATAATGTGCGTACCGCGAATCTCCTCGAAATAGGGGTTGGGGTATTTACGTATTTTTTGTCAAACTACGATGCCTTGAATACTGAAATGCAGATGTCGGGGTGTGATGATGATAATTATTGGTCCAATAATGACTACAATAACAATAAACACGGAGGTTGGAATAATTTTGCAAGATAATTTTGCTTCCTTACAGAGGAAACTGTTTTAATTTTTTAAAGAGATTTTAATGTCACAGTACTTCAAGTAGTGTAAAACGTCGATAAATGTTATTTTTAATGGAGTAATACTGTGCAATGTTTGGCATTACATTTGGTGAAAATTGATCCAGTCGTTTAAATTTTATCAGATTTGAAAATCGTTGATTTTTTCGGAAAGTTTGTATTTTTCATTCGACATGAGTTTATGCCTGAAATGTTGCTCTAGAAGAAAAATAATTTGGCGATTTGTCCTCTATGAGGAAGCCAAAAATCAATCAGCGCACTTTCTCATAGAAATCTGTGGGCAAAATTGTATGAAATGAGGAAGCCATATGTAAATTACTTTGCAGCTTATTTTTATTTCTGAGAAGCGCAAGACAAACTAATGAGGTTGTTGGAAATGCCTTTGAAGTGTACTGCTACTAATAAAAGGAAGAGTATTATAATAAAAATCCGTAATATGGTATTTTCAATCTAACGAGGTGGAAAATGAAAAAGAAAATTAAAGAAAAATAAGTAAATGGCAAAGTAGCCGTAATGATATTGGTATGCCCGAGGCGTGTTTCGTCACTGAATTATACGAGGAGACGAGTCGCGAGGGTCGTTCAATCAGCGGGAGTAATTCGCGTCACGACTGGGGTAAGAAGGGGAAGCGCGACGGGGTCGAGGGCGGGGAATGTCCCAGTAAACGGTTCGCACAGTTCGTCGGGCACATCACGGTACCCTGTGAAATGAAGCGTGGATGTTACGGTGCAAGCGTCGTACCAAGATACGACGAGGCGTCACGTCAGCGGGTTTTTCTTTCGGCTGCGGAAAAAGCCCCGAAGGACCGACCTGCGTTGAAAAGCAACGCTTTGACGTTTATGAAAAAGTTTTCCACTCGCCTTGCAATAGAAAAGGACACAAGAAGAAATGTTCTCGACCGAAGTAAGTACAATAATTGTGAAAAAAAAACTGGCACGCCAAGTTTTTTTTTGTCAAGATTTTTTGCATCTTGTTTTTTTTTTAGATTGTTTTGATGAACATATTTTTTGAAGAAATTTTTTGTTAAGAGACTGTTTTGATAAACATCTGTTTTGGCAGATCTCGACTGAAGTATAAAATGCTTTATCGAATGAATTTATCACAATTTAAGCTCTCACAAAAAACTGATTATTTCATATTTTATTATTATTTTTATTGTCACTATTGTTATCATTTATAAATTGGCGTCAAACAAGCAGCGTACTTAATCTTCCCTGCACGGTAACGATGGGTTAGGTGTAAACTGCAACGGGGAGAAGAGACAAGCCGAACAGGATCATCCACCGGGCCTCAGACAAGTCCTCGCTCTTAGCCAACTTCGGTGCTTGATCAGCGCGTTGTTGCAACTCCTCAAGAGTATTAAGTTCGTCGATAATTATTATAAGACAATCTTTTGCCCAACTTCGACAAAGCGCCTTCTTGAAGGAGCATGTACACGGAGAAAAGGTACTTGTACATTTCACAGCAGCTTGTTCGCCGAAAATGTTACGTTTTTTGTTGTTGATTTTGCAGAAAACAAAAGTTGTTAACGGCACGACAGTGAAAGTAACAAATGTGTTTGCGACGATCCTGTTTGACAAAGTGATTTTTTTCTCCTTGTGCATACCTCCTCAACAAGGCCCTTCGTCGACGTCGGGCAAAAGATTATCCTATAATAATTATCGACGAACATAATACTCTTGGGTAGTTGCAACAACGCGCTGATCTAGCTCCGAAGTAGGCTAAGAGCGAGGACTTGTTTGAGGCCCGGTCGAGGATCCTGTTCGGCTCGCCTGTTCTCCCCGGTGAAGTTTATACCTAACCCATCGTTATTGATAATCGAATTTCTCCTCGGTCCCTCCGCCTCGGGTTTCGTCCTCTCCTCGTCGTCGTCGTCGTCGACGCGAGACCGAAGTTCGAATAATAATCGTTTCTGAAATCCGCGATGATAAAGCGAACCTCGTCGTCGTCGTTCGGCTGCAGGCTGGAGGACGCTCTCGCGTTTCCTCCTTCCTCACGAAGACGCCGATAAAGCCGAAGAGAAACTTTGGTCCACCTATACCTTCTCCGTCCCTCACCTTGGAACCTCCGTGTACTTCGTTGTTCGCCGACAAAGTTCGCAATCGCACAGCGGTGGCCCCGCGTCTATAGAAATCGCGGTGTGATCGCGGATATATACTTATATAGGGGGTGTATATTGTCCCCGAGAATGGGACTCCGGGGACGAGCCCGAGGCAAGAACAAAACCTACGATGCGCGGAAGATTGTTTTGTACTCGCCGTCCCGTTTCGAAGCTCGCCGAGACGGATTGAACTATCGACGGGCGATGAACCGTACGACAAGGTGGATGCTCATTTTGTAGTTTATTTTTAAATCATTTTTATAAATCTTATACGGATAATGATAAGAAGAGCGGGGCACAGTGATCCATCATAATTTGTCTGTGTCACGATGAACCGACAGTTTTACGATCCCTTTACCTACGGCGCATTTAACGGCCCGCCGGATATTGCATCCTCCGGCGTGCAGCAACATTTTTACAGCACACTGAGAAAAAGGAGTGATTGGATGAACCAAGAGGCGGTAACATATGTTCAAGGGTGGTGTTTGGTTGGCACAACGAAAATGTTTCTTTGAATCGACACCTTTTCTGTCGATGGAAGTTAGTAATCGTTTAAGAAGACAATGCTTCATTGTATTTATTGGGTCCTGGGATTTCTCCCCTGAGGACATATGCAGTACAGGCTACACTTTGCAGTTTACATAAAATAGGATAAAATAAGATAAGGAAGGCATAAGAAAGCAGTAGATTACATAAAGTAAAGTAGATAAGCGCTTGAGGTGAGAGTGATGCAAGGATAGCGGTAAAATCAATTATTAAAAATTATTAAAAATTAAGCGGTAAAAAGATTATACATAGTTACAATTAATAATTAGAATAGCTAGGCAGCTTGAATAGTTAAATTGAGTAGCGAATGACACTAGGGCCCATCCCCTGCCTCCTCACTCTCCCGAGCGAGAAGGTGGACTGGGAGACGTGCCTTAAATGATTCGAGCGACTGCGTAATGTAAGTCACTGCGACTTTGGGCGATCGAACTGTCGTCGATCGAACAAGGACTTGAAGCTAGGGCGGAGATGAGCGGAAGCGTTTTTTGTTTATTTGGCGGCTTGACGACGTTTTTGTTGATCGGTTAGGTAGTTTTATCGATTTTATCGATTACCGGAATAAAGAGTTTTTTTTACCAAAGGAGAAGGTATAATTATTGACCGTCAGAGACGGTCCTGATTTCAAAATCTCTTAGCCGAATCATCGTGAATTGATAACGTGCACTGAAAAAAAATTTGCTTGCGGGCTGCCAAAGAAAAAAATGTTTGTTTCAATTTTACTCTCAATTCTTACGATTCCGTATGGTATTGAAACAACGATAGCAAGACTGTCAAGGTGACATGTCATCGTTTCAATTCGGTATGAAATTGTACGAATCCAGAGTAGAATAGAAACAACTTTTTTTCTTCTTTGACAGTCCGCAAGCAAATTTTACTTGAAGATCAATGATATTTTTTTTCAGTGTGGTAGCGAAATACCAATAATTTTTTTCCTTAGTATTCGCGTGTTCCATCCTTGGTAATCAAAGTGGGCCTTCAACGCTGTTTCATTATATTCCCCCAGTTTCCGCCTCGTGCGAGAGTTGCCTACCGAGATATCCTCCAAACCGCTGCAGCCACTCCCCAGGCCTGAACCCCAAAACCCCAAGCCCCGATTGCAGTATCCGGTTCGCTGTGTAATGCCGCATTTACATGTTCAAACCGAGAGACTTCTCAGCAGACGATAACACGGAAAGCCCCCAAAATACACCCTCAGGATAAAGCTATTATCCGATTCAGCGTGCCCAAAGTTGTCCCGCGACTCTCATCCCTCTCCCGAAAACAGCTCCGACCCGAAAACACGGCATTTCACGGATCGAATGATCGAACCGATCGTCAGCCGGTTCGATTTGATTCTCCACATGTTCGTCCCTCCTCCCCCCGCCCCGCGGTTGACAATTCGCCGACAGATCGCTAATTACACGCAGTCGCGCACATGGCTCGGATGGCTCAATGCTTATCGAAATATTCATTCGTCCCCGAATCTAAACGATATATTAATCACCCCGCGAGCTCAAAACTGCTCCGTATAAATATAGATACAGGATAAATCGTGCTCGACGAGGCGTGTAATGATCCCTGACGGGAGAACAAGGGGGTAGATGCCTGGCTTTTTCCGATATCCATCGTCGATTCCTCGCACAAGTGTGATTCCGGAGAATAGTCACAAATGACGGATATACGCGCGATATAACGCAAACGATCGGCGACATCGAGCGTGTAAACTGGTATGCGACACTGTTCCCACTTGCGGCTCGATGTGTTACCCGTAGACGAACGGCGGGTACGCTCGGTGTACCGATGGTATCTGCGTGTCCGGCTGTGTGTCGACTGCACACGTGCATGCACATGTGTGCGCGCGTGATACGCGTAGGATGGGAAACGAACCGACGAAATCGTTCGATGTAGGCCGAACGAGAGAGCCGTTGCCTGTTTTTGAACGGTGGTCGATCGGATCACGGGTCAGGGGCTAAATCTGCGGTATGCAAATACCCCGTCGATGTCTACTCTCTCCCTCGGGCACGGATGGCTGAGCGGGCACCACCGCCGCTCTCGGTTGTATTTGCATCGGACGAACGACCGGCTACATCCAGCGGAATCTCTCCCTCGCTCTCTATCTCCGGCTATCCGGAGCCCGGTATGTCTCTACCGTGTACACACTCCGTACGCTGTATGCGAAATGTACATTTGCCGCGCGGGGCTTTCGGTGAACGACTGCCGGTGGTCCCTCGGTCAGTGTTACAGGCCGTCTAGGCAGGACGGATTTCTGAGGCGCAACCTCGCTGCGACACGCTGGATGGAGAACAGCCCAGCCGGAAAGGGAACGGCGTTAACCTCGGCGAGTCTTCGCTATTTTCCATGCAAAATTGAGATACATTTTTTGGCGACTCGCCGTGGTGTACGGAAGTGAAAATGGACGGTGAACGAGACCAGGAATTCCATTTTGTGGTGAGGCTTTTTTTCATGGTTCGTCAAGTAATGGGTAAAGAGCAGCCAGTTTTGTCCCGCTCGACCCTTCAGTCTCAGATAATTCTTGAAC
>JAPYZD010004731.1:0-17543 GCA_030522725.1 Ichneumoninae sp. B BG-2022a | reverse complement strand
CTCCGTTCGTTTTCTCCTCCGTCAAAGAGAACTTTGTTCCGGAAGGATCTCTCGACTTCCGGTGTTTCACCCTCGAGCGGAAGGTGTTTCGTTGCAATGTAAATAACAAACGGAAAATCGGTTGAAAGTTACACTATAAAAAAATTTTTTTTGAAAATTAATTAACAGTATTGGAAGCTTTTTTACATAAACCGTTTTTGAAATTTCAGACATGTGTCTGACATGTGCAATTTTACGGTAAAATTTGTATTTTTCATGAACATTTTTGGAAATTTCAAGCAAAAGATTTGTAATTTTGATATCTGGTATTTTTATGTTACAAGCAAAGTACATAAACGTTTAATTAATGTTAGCAAATTTCAAGCTGCAGTACATTCAATTTACAATTTATTTGTACAGTGTAATTTACCGGATTAGAGGTTTTTATGAAAAGACTGGCTTATTTAAATTTCCTGTACAATTGTAATGAAAAATTAATGTCCAGTGTATTAAAAACATTGGGAATAATTTTTTATAATAATAATAATAATTTACTTTAATTTGAATGAAAATGTATATTAATTTGGTAGGGTGGCTTAATAGCGTTAATTTGATTGATGCCGGTTGCGTCTCGAACGAACAATAAAGAGCATACAAAATTTCCGAACCCCCTGTTCGTTTCTTCTTCCGTCAGAGAAAACTTTGTTGCCTAAGGTCCCGAAAGATTTCTCGAGGCCTCTCGCCTTATACGTTTCACCCTCGACGGGCCTTTCCGTTATCCAACCGGAAGAGGCTCGACTATCGCTTTTCGGTGCTTCTTCTTCATCTCTTCTTGCTCTTTCCCCTTCTGTCCGAAAACACTGATGGTGAGCATCGGCTGATTTTTTTTTCCAGCGTCCATCGCGCGTGCAATGTCACGGACTCGCAGCTAGAGAGTTGCACGAAGAAGAAGCCGGCGATCGCAACAGGATGAAGGTGGAAGGATGAGAAATGGCTTCGTCACTGGGTGCTGGGGGTCCGGGTATCGCCGGGGTTGCCTCGTCGGCGCCTCGTCGAGCCAACCTGGAATTTCCACCTCCACCGCCTTATCCACCGCCTCACGCCGCTCCTGCTCCTCAAATCGCGATGGATGTCACGAACGGAAGCCATTCCATGCATCAGCAGCAACCCTCGAATCAACGATCGATTCAGGATTACTCGTACGCCTACTACGAGCCTGGCCCGAGCCGTCTTCATCCGTCGTATCCGATCGAAGTGACCCCTCCTCATCATCCCTCGACCTCCCTTCAAAGGCCTCCGGTGAGTCAATGCCCAGAAATCGGAACTAAGCGCCACACTTACGTTACGAGATACGGCACCGAGGAGAACATCTACGAGGAAATATCAGAAATAAGGTAAGCGTTGATCAATCACTCAATCCGTCAATAACAAATAACCAATGACAAATGACAAATGACCAATGACATGGTGGCCGTTTTTCCCCGGAATAAAATCCCTGACTTGTCAGTGACCAATAAAAAATGGCAATGGCAATCAATGGCAATGGCAATGGCAATGGCAATGGCAATGGCAATGGCAATGGCAATGGCAATGGCAATGGCAATGGCAATGGCAATGGCAATGGCAATGGCAAACTTTGCTATAAAAAATAATAAAATTCATAATCGTGCGTAATTTATCCATAAGCGGCGGAGACGAAACTAATGGCAACAAGCAATGCGTTACCGCAAGTTAGCGATGCCGTTCTCTTCCTCACTCGCGGATATCGTTATACACGTATATGATTTTTCTCGCGTGTCCAGAGCCTTCAGCTTTTCGTTTTTTTTCAACCGGGCGATCCATGCGGCGATATAGGGAGCAACCGACTTGAACCCCACCTGTTGCTTCGGGCCATTGATTATCCGCCTTGTAATTCCGTAATAATTGTAATTGGAAGATCGTTTCGCGGTGAGGGACGAGAGAAGAGGAGGAGCAGGGGGGGAAGAGACGAGCGCCACCCAGAGCTGTGCTTGGGACTGTCTCAGAGTCGAGAGACTCCTCCGGTACGATCAATCCGCTGGTACGATGCACCTGTGCATCTGTCTTCGTATCTTCTACCCATCTCGAGAATCCTTCTCCGTTCTGCAAGAGTTACATGCATCCTTCAATTGTCGAGGAACGACCGCTCGGAGCCCCCCGTACTCGGATAGAAGTGTAATTGCGATACGTGGAACTGAGAGCACGCACGTTCATTGCATCTCGTTTCGTTTTGATTCGTCGTACAGTTTAATGCCTCTCCGGGCAGCGGCAAGTGGCCATCGGGGCGACGGTGAGAAAGAAGAATAGTCTTCTGCCCGCAGCTTGCGCGCTTCAATCGGCGACAAGGGCAACGCGCTGCAGCGGACTGATTCGACGACCGGACGTCGGGCTCCCGTTCAATTGACCTCATTGCGAATTCGCTGTTTCTTCGCGTCGTCGACTGTACACGATGATATTAAAAAATCAAAAAATTATATTCAGCAGATACAAACACACTTTTAATGCTTCCTCGCGGAGAATGCTTTCCTTTATTTTCAAAAATTGTTTCGAGATTTTTATTTGTTTATTTGTCTATTTGGTATGCCAAATAGACTGATGATGAACGTAGTTGAGAGTAGAAAAAGTTGAAGATTCGTCATAAGCGGGAAAACATACTGCAGACGTGGCCCCGCAACGACGAATAACTAAACATTTTATGGGAAACCTTTGTAGTGAATATTGCAGAAATTCGTGATTTTTTGAATTTTTAAACAGCAATGTTTGTCAGAAGCGATTATTTTCTTTAACGCACAAAGATTTTTCTACGAGAAAACCAACTAATAAAAACAAATGATTTTCCACAGAAGCCTCGTACACAAAAGTGGATTGGATGACGAAGTTTTGTGAAAATCGCGGTTTTCACACTTTTATTTTTGTTTTTTATTTTTATTTTTTAAAGAAGAAATAAATAAATTTATCTCTCTGTTCGCAGCAGACAATGTCGTCGAGCGCTGGACGGAAGTCGAAGGTCCCTAGTCGCCGAGGAGGTGAGAAGAGTTCAGTTCGGTCATCGCCGGGTCCTCGGCGAGTTGAATCTCAGCGTGGAGGCAATGCTGATGCCGGCGGGCTCGGACCCCGGCGGCAGGGACAACAGAAGCTGTCTGGGCGAAGGACGCGAGGCCTCGACGGAGGAGCTCCTGACGTCGATGAGCCCGACCGACGAACTCCTGTCGCCCGTCGGTTGCGACCTCGACAGCGGCTTCAGCGGCAGCTCCAGCGCCAGTTACAGGTCTCCGAAAGCCTTCTAAAACCGCACATATCTTCCTCTTCATTTCCCCTATTTCTTCCCTCCGTTACCCCCACACCCAGAAAAATTATTTATTTGACCGGCGTCACGCAAATAAATATTTATTTAATTGAAATAAATACTCGTTTAAACCAAATTCATTTAAGGACGTTGGAGCGAGTGGTGTTCATTTTGCCTAAATTCGAGAAATTCGGGCAAAAATTGCAAACACTTCCCAATGTTATAAAGATCTAAAAAATTCATACCTGTTATAGGCACTGGAAAGATTCATTTGGCATAATAATGATTTTAAAATGTTATTAACAAATTGTTGAAAAAAAATTGTTCATCAAAATATGTGGTAACTCAACTTTTTTTTTAATAAAAATGATTCATTCATTTTTCGGAATACGTATGAATTTTATCAGATTTTTATTTTTATTTTGATTTTTCTTGTTTTTTTACATGGAAAAATGTGCAATTTTTCAACAATTTGTTAATAACATTTAAAAATTATTATTATGTAAAATTAGTATTTTCAATGCCTATAATAAATATGAATTTTTTCAGATTTTTATAACATTGGGAAGTGTGTGCAATTCTTGCCCGAATTTCTCGAATTTAGGCGGAATGAACACCACTCGCTCCAACCTCCTTAAGTAAATATATCCAGAAAAATAATTTATTTGGTTTAAATAAATATTTAAATTACATAAATATTTATTTGATTTAAATACATTATTTAAACCAAATAAGTACTTATTTGCGGAGCGCCGGTCAAATAAATTATTTTTCCGTGTGCGGGGGGGTTTTCTCCCGCGGGGGTCGAGTCGATCGCTCACCGCTCTCTCTGCCTACCTAATTACATACGACTCTCCGGCGCGCCGAGGAAGCGTGCCAAAGATCCTGCCTCCTCGTCGCCCCGCCGGATAAATAATTAGAAAAACCACGAAGGTGTTATCTTCTTTCACTTTCCATCTCGGCCTCTCGGCCGATTCCTCGAGATCCGAGTCGGCCGCGCCGGCCTCCGAGAGATGTAAGCTTAACGATCGGTCTCGAACAAATCGTGAGAAAATAAATCAAACAGCCCGATCGACCCTCGTACGCCTCCGGGCAGAAAAAAAAACATATATTTTACACTTTGTAAAATAGCGTGACGGGGCGGCGAGGAAGTGGGCAGGAAGCTTCTTGCCGGATGGCGGGGGAGTATAAATAAGTTTTATTGAAAAGCAACTATCTCCGAGAGCGGTTTCTTCTTCTCTCGCCGCTCTCGGGGAGAGACGCCCGGAGAGAGGCGAGGGATTTTTTCGAAGAATCGTTTACCTGGTTCTTCTCGGTTTTACCCGAAGCTCCTCGGAGCGGGCGTCGAGCGGCTGCTTCGGGGTCCCAGGTAGAGAAGAGAACAGGCTGCTGCTCTCTCCTCTAAGTGGTCGATCCATTATGGGATTTTTTTTTATAACTCGGAACTCACTGCTCGTGTGTGTCCATCCGCAGGTCGGGGCTCGGCTCACTTCGAAGAGGACTGCCGAGGAACGTCGGACCACCGGCCAAATTGAGCGTGGCGAATGGACAGCGGAAGACGAAGGCGGCGATGATATGGAAGAAGGGCTGGAAAGGGTGGAAAAAACTTCACTCCTTCGGTAGCAATGCATCCAAGATCGGTACCGGTGAGTTTGATGATTATTCCGCAAACCGACCTTGGTCTTATTATTATTCTTTTTTTTTTTCGTCGGTCCTACATCCGTGAAATTCTCGTTTATGGAGCGGGAATTCGGTAACGTGACCTTGGGCTTATTTTTAAAATTTTTTTCGACGCTTGTACATCCGCGAAATTCTAATTTATAGAGCGGGACTTTTGGAACGTGACCTTCGTGTCTGAAAAAAAACATCTCGTCGCTCGTACGTCCGCGAAATTCTTGTTTATAGAGCGGGAGTACCGTTGCATCCGCAGAAAAGATCTGTTTGAGTCATATAGTAATTTCATTTTTTTACATTCTCATTAATATTATATACTGAAGTATTATAATATTTATAGTAAAGATGATAACATATTAGAAAAATTTATTTTAATCAAACGAACAGTTTCTCTGGAGAGTTGATCGTAACGAAGTATACTCGTATACACGAGTTGAGAATGGCGCTGTTGAGCACAGAGAATAAATCTGTCCGATACAAATAATTTTTTTTTACATTTACTTGAATGAACATATAAATTATAATATATTAAAATATTCTTTGAATTGAACCAATATTTTCTCAATGGTCCTAACAGCCAAAGAAAATATGACGGGCTACCAGAAGCAAAAAAAAAAAACAGTAGTTTCTCAGATCTTGTAAGGCGGGGTCGACTCAAATCCGATCGAGACAAATATTTGTTTACATTTACTTGAATGAACATATGTTATATGTTTATATTATCAATCCTGGTAATATGAAATATATAAACAAATATTTCCTCAATGGTCTTAACAGGCAAAGAAGATATGACGAGCTACCGGAAGTAAAAAAAAAGAAACAGTAGTTTCTGAGATGTTGTACGACGGGGTCGGGTCAGCGTGCGTGAAACTAGTTACGACTCAATGAGGACGGTCATTCGCCCTGGGTCCGCGGCGTACACGCACCCGTTGCTATGCTCCGAAAGAATTATAAAAGCGCTAGTCTCGCGCTCATCACGCGCCTAATGGACGGAGTCGAACTACACGTTCGACTCTGTCGGGACATCGGGCAAGGAATCTCCCCTCTATATTTTCCCAAGTGTATTGTATCCAAGTGACGCAAGCATAATACCGAACAACGGCCTCGCTCGATTGGGCAGAACCTTTCACCTCGGCGTTGAAATTCATGGAATGAGCTGCCTCGCTCTTTCGCCGCTGCTTGTGTGTATATCATAGCCCTCTGTACTGGAACGCCGAGCCGATTACGAGCGAGCCCCGACTCGCCGCAGCTATTATCTACGTTGCTTATTCATCATTGGTCAATAAACTTTAATGACATAATAAATAAATAAAAATATTTTTTTTTAATAAAAAAAAGAAATTCGCTCGCACATTTGCGGAAGAGACTTTTTTTTTCGTCATCCTTCGAACCCGCGTGAAATTTAAGAGCCGCGACTCGCCGCAGCTTTTATCTATGCGGCGTATTCATTATTGGTCAATAAACTTTAATTATATTTAAAAAGAAGAAGTTCGCTCGCACATTAGGTTGCGGAAGAATTTTTTTTTCGTCGTCCTTCGAGTCCACGCGAAATTTAAGAGGCGCATCGATTATCTACGTGGCGTTATTCATTATTGGTCAATAAACTCTAATGATATCAAATAAAGAAATGTTAAATGAAAGAAAAAAAAAAAAATTAGTTAGCTCGCACACAAGTTTTCGGAATAATTTTTTTTTTCTTCATCCTTCGAATCCGCGTGAAGTTTACGAGTCACAGCGATTATCTACGTAGCGTATTCATTATTGGTCAATAAACTTTAATGATATAAAAAAAAAAAAAAATTGCCCGCACATTAATTTGCGGATTTTTTTCGTCGAAATTTAATAGCCTGAGATCGCGATTATTAAAATTCAATAACGTGCACGAAAGCCCGAGGGGGTTCCGAGGGTAGGTCAAGCGCCGCCGGTGGGTCAAAAAATAAATTATTCGAGGAGCGTCGAACGGAAGGGTACGTGACTCTAGTCGACGATCGGGCGGATTTTCTCGGTTCTCGTCATGGGAATGCGGCACGGTCGTCCTCGCGAGTGACGCAAGCTAACCGAAACGAACGAGGCCTATTCTCTTCGTGCCGAGTGGAGTTTAATTATTGGTACTTGGCTAGGGTCAGCCCGTGGGTCACTGGTCCGTTGCACGGAGAGAAGAGGCAGATGCGAGCCACGTGCATGCTCTCTTCTTGCTTCGGGCGAGCGCTCGAACGCAGACGATTTTCTTCGTCTCCTCACAGTGATATTCCTGTGTCTCTCGTCCGAGCGGTTCTTCCTCGACTAATTTCTCGAAAAGTGAAGAGCTGCCAGCTGGTCTCCGGGACGTCGGTGAGATCCTCGAGGCGTGCTGGCCGGTCCGATCTCCGATGCGATATCTTTCGACTTGCCCGACTCAGTTGCCAGCTGCTGGTAAAGAAAATCGGAAGTTAAAAAAATAAAACAAAAATTAAACGGTCGAATCGACGAGAGGAGATTTATAGTAAAACGAAGGGGCTCAAAAAGTAACAGCTTATTAGCACTGTACATTATTGGTAAAGCTTCTAAACAGTGTTTCAATACTCGAATCGTGATCGATCTGAGAAACGCAAAGAAAGTCAGCATGGCACAAAATTCACTTGGAGATTAAAATTCTACGAGTGAACAATTCTGCTTTCTTCCCAAAGCCGTGCATCGATAAAACCTCACCAAAGGTCAAATTTGATGCCATGCAGATATTTTTAGGATCATAAAGAAAAGCGGTGAATAAAATAATAAATAAAAAAAACCCCAAGAATTAAACATTAAAATTCACGAGAAGAGATTTAAAGTAAAACGAAGGGGCTCAAAAAAAGCACCAGCTTATTATCACCGTACTTTATTGGCAAACGTTCTCAACAGCGTTTTAATATTCGAATCGTGATCGATCCGAGGAGCGTAGTTCCCGCCGCCCGTTCGTGAATCATCGACGGTTTCTCGGTACAGAAAGGGAACGTCCGACGATCCAGGATGGGAGTATCGCGAAACGGCCGGTATATTCTACTCACGTTTTATCGTGATCCCACCACTTTCTCATACACCCATACACACACACACATACACATACGCGATCAGCTCAGCTTAACAGTATGTACAAAAATGTACTTGGAAATGTTGGGGTCAAAAGCGCCCCCCGGCAACTCATAAGCCTCTCAGTGTCTCTGTACGCTTCGTTACGATACAATGTTACAGCCGCCAGTGGAATCCTCATCGGCCGTACAATAAATTGCGTCCGCTGGAATCGACTCGTTAATCGCACGGTAATAATCAGTCACTGAAATTTCTCGGCGATCTTCTCGACCGCTTCGAGTATTCTCAGCATCACGTTACGATTCTCCTCGTCCCGGCGTTTCGTGTACTCGAAGAACTCGTCGAGACGACGCTCCAGGCCGCCTCCTTCCTCCTGCTGGCGCTGCTGCTGGCCATCGTCCTGCTCCGAGCGTCTCGTTCTTCGAGGTCTCTTCGTTTCCCTCTCGTGATACTCCTCCTCCTCCACTTGAACCTCAAGCTCCTGCCTGCTCGGCGATGTCGAGCTATTTCCATTTCTCGAGTTTCGAGCACTGCCCGCTCGCAAACCTTGACCCCGAAGCTTCGACAGATCCTTGACGCATATCGACGGCGATGCTTTCACGGTCTTTATCGACAGCTCGGTCGCCCGCGGCAACCTCGAGATCAGTGTGTTGTCATTCGACGAACGCTTCCTCGACTCGACTCTTCTGCTCGGTCTGGAAAAAATATGAAATTTAATATTTAAAAATGTGAAATATATGAAATTTATAAAAGCTTTTTTTTTATACATTTTTAATAATATAAATATAAATTTATAAAATTTAATATTTAGAAATATGAAATATATGAGATATATGGAATTTAGAAAAACCTGCAAAGCGCAATTTGCAGATGACCTTTTTTAGGATTTTAGGATGTTAGGGTTTCTCGCGTGACTTCCTCTATGATAAATTTCGGTATTCGATTTTTGGGTTCCTCGGGAAGCCGTAATTCAAATACAATTTTTAAGTATGGAAAGGCCGTGTGCAAATGAATTTGCACCTTTTTCGTTACATAAAAAAAATGTTACACCTCATGGAATTGAAAAAATGTATATAAATACCACAATTTATTACAGGAAAAACACAAACTGTAATTTGTGGATTTCGTTGTCTTAAGGCAATTTTTTATATATTCTTTACCGCTGATTACAAAACTGTAACTCGCTTTACTTAATAGGCCATTTTTCTTCAAAATGTGTTTTTAAAAATTTCGATTGTTTCTTTTCTACGCGATTTTTAATTTCTTCAAAAATGTCTGTGCGCACGCTTACTCTTACAATTTTTTAGATATCTGTCTAAAAACCCATACACAGATAAAATATGATCGACCGATGATCCCAATGAAATTTCTAGAGAATCGAAACGAACCGCTTAAATTTTTTCATTTTTTGAAGTTCATCAAAAATGTGTACCTCATTTTAGACGCAATTTTCCTTATTGAATATTCATTTGTAAATAAAATAAGTGGTAGATTTGTGATCAGCGTGGTAAAGTACATTAATTACAGTCCCGGAGCGACGACTAACGAAAAAAATTTATCGGGCATTTTTATAGCCAACATTTTTATGTACTCTGACACAAAAATCTCAATAATTTTTTTCTTCGATAAAATTCCATAAAATGGTTTCCTCTGGGAGGAAGGAAAAATTGATCGCGAGGAGTTGTAAAGTTTAGAGGATGCTTCGTCGAACCTCGATCCTCGCGGTACCCTCTCGATCTCTATCGAGCAGTCCTCGTTTAGCGCCTGGAGCCTTCGGAGCGCGAGAATGGACGGATTGTCGTTGCGTTCGATCTCCTCGTCCGAGGGAAATCGCGGGTCGTCCTCCGATGGCGAGGCGGGCTCCTCCGGCGTCACCGAAACGCAGAGGAACTCGTGCGGATTTACTATGTCCTCGTCGAGAGACTCGCGCCTTCCACCGTGTCCGAGCACCTCGTCGATGGCCACGTAGAACGGCCACGAAACATCGTCCGCCTTGTTCTTGTCGCCGTGCACGGGATTCTTGAGCTCCTTGAAAAAAGAAATCGACGTCTTCAATAAACCATTTTAAAAACATCGGACTGTGCGACGAGGCTTGCTCGCGATAACTCTTCGTAGACGCGCGACCTTCTTCCATATTTTTTTTCTACACGCTTTCATTCATTTTTTTTTAATTTTGTAAATCTCGAGAGACATTCTAGAATGCTCGAGATATCTTCGAGGTTTTTCCTTTCAATCTTGCGGTAATATTTTTCATACGATTTCGAAACAGAATCGGTTTATTCCATTTTTTGACACGTTTTCAATTATTTAAAAAAAAATACGGAAGTTTTGAAACACATTCTAGAATGTGGGAAGTATTTCGAGAATGTTGTCTTTTTTTCAAAATATTTTCAAAATATAGGATCTCGAGCTCAATGTGACCGTACGGGTGGCCGAGCGTTTTGGAGCAACTGTCTCATATAATAAGACTCGCCTTCACTCTGTACGTAGACACACGACTTTCTACCATATTTTTTCTACAAGCTTTCATTCGTCTTAAAAAAATTACGTAACTCTCGCATTCTAGAACGCTCGATTTGTTGTTGCTTCCTCACAGAGCAAGCTTCGTTCTGACGAAAAAAAAATTTCGAGAATTTTTTTGAAAACGTGTTCAGAACGTTCCAAAAGATCATTTTAAAAAAATTTCCGTGTGTGAATCTGAGGCGAGAAATTCAACCGATCAAGGTGAAGTTTCAAACACGGGACGTATGGTTAATCTTACGGTGATATTTTCCACACGATTTTCGAAACAAATTCGGCTCGACCTAAGTTTCACCCGTACGAAGGGTCAAAAGCGTTTCGGAACAAGCGCTCAAATGTGGTAAGACTCGCCCTCACTTTGTACTGTTGAAGGAGATTGGACCATTTCTTCTTGAGAACCCTGTAGTGAACGTCAGCCATAATTGTCGGGAATTCTTGACGCATCTGCCGGAGGATGTATCTGAAACGAGAGCATAAATAATAAATTTATTTAATTGGCCACGGCCGCTCCCTCCGCGAATTCATCCCTGCTTCATCCCTCCCTCTCCAGGACTTCCAGGCGGCTCTTCTGGCCGATATGGGGGACTAGATTGTCGCTTATCGATAGGGCTTGACTGCCATTGCATCTTTGTTTTATTTCTATATTATATATCTTTAAAAAAAATTTATTTGCTTATACTTATATTCGCTGCTATATTATGTTGGGACTTTATTCTCGCCGTTATATATATTTTTATTTCTTTGTTACAAGTTTTGGATCGGATATTTTATTTTATTTTTCTTTGCTTTAAATATTTTTTTTCTCTTTACATCGTTATTTCTTTATATGAGGTATTCCATACGGTTTCGAACGGTCAAAAACCTGACCCTCTCCAAAAAATTGGTAATGTCACTACAATTCATGATTATTTACTAGGGGATTTTTGAATTTTTTTCTGAATTTTCCGATCGTATTTTTTTGAGATATCGAAAAATTGAACTTTTTTTAAAAACCCCTACATCTTAAAAACTGTTAGCCGTACAAAAAAAAGCTTAGGACATAAAAGTTGCAGTTTTAAGTGAACTTTTGAAAACAAAATTTTGTAGATTTTTTTGAATGCAATAAACGTCCATTTCTATGAAAAATAGACTAAGATATATTTTTTTCAGCCAATATGCCATGTTTGATTTTTCTTTAAAAATTTCAGGATATACTCTCAAGTGTGTAGGGTGATCTCCTATTTTTGTTTGGATGGGAGAGACGCCCGTCTGATAGCTATGCTCCGTTTAAGATCGATTTTTCATTTTCAAAATCCCTTTTTTTAATGAAAAATCCCCATTCCCTTTTTTTATTTGATTTTTTAACTTCCATTATTGTGAATAGTGTTATAATTTTCATAAAATCCAATGGATAGTAATAAATGTCTCTCTTTTTTATGAAAAGTCGATCTTGAACAGAGCATAGCTATCAAACGGGCGTCTCGCCCATTCAAACAAAAATATGAGATCTCTCTACACACTTGAGAGTATATTCTGGATTTTTTAAAGAAAAATCAAACATGACATATTGGCTGAAAAAAAATATTTTATTCTATTTTTCATAGAAATGGACGTTTATTGCATGCAAAAAAATCTACAAATTTTTTTTTTCAAAAGTTCACTTATAACTGCAACTTTTATGTCTTCAGCGTTTTTTTTGTACGGCTAATAGTTTTTAAGATATAGGGGTTTTTAAAGAAAGTTTAATTTTCCGATATCTCAAAAAAATACGAGCCAAAAAAAAATTACAAAAACCCCTTGTAAATATTACAAAAACCCCTTGTAAATAATCATGAATTGTGGTGAAATTACAACTTTTTTGGAGAGGGTCGGGTTTTTGACCGTTCGAAACCGTATGGAATACCTTATATATTTATATTATAGTAATTAAATTGTAAGTTCTTGTATTATTCTGTGCTAGATTGTGGTATCTTTAGCTGTACGACTTTGCACGGTAGTCTTAGGGAGCTTCGGCTCCAGTAGTACGAAATAAATATCTCTCCCTCTCTCCTCGCGAGTTTCTCGTGTAGCTCGGTGGGTGAATCGTTTCGCGTCAATACTCTCCGTTCGGCTTCCGTCCCATTAGCGCAACTCTCCGGCCGCAACAGCATCCAACACGACGAACTAATTTCTAGCCTATCGATTCGCTTGCTCTCTCGCCGCCGCGCCGCTGCTCCGTTCGACGGAGAGCATCGGAATGCCGAGGCGGCGTTGGCGTTTCGGGAGGACGAGGAGGTAACAGAGAGGTGCAGGCAACGCGGCTCGAAGAGAAGGAGAAGAGCCAGGAGAGACTCTCGCGCTACCGTCTCGGACCGTCTCCCTTATTACGTAAGGATCTTGCGAATATCGTGGACGCTCCCGTAGCCGACCAGAGTCGTTCCTCTCCTATGTCTCTTCCGTTCGTTCATAATCGAGACTCGACAGTCAACAACGCGTTCGAAATCTCTTCGCTCGGTTACAATTTTTTTTATAACTATTTTTTGTTCGATCTCGTGTTAAATTATTTTTTTCATTAAAAATTACTCGTAATCTCGTGTTAAATTTTTGGGTGAAATTTGCCCTCGAAATATCTTCGTCCAGTTAATTTTCTTTGTCGGTCCAAATCTCGTGGTAAATTGCATGAAATTAATTCGAAATATCTTCATAATAAGTAGAAGTTCAAAATATCTTCCACGCTCGCTCGAATGTTCTTTTTTTTGTAATTTCTTTTACCGCGTCTTAAATTTTCATGTGACATTGTCCGAAGCTCGGAGAATCAATACCGCGTTGGAAACATCCGTATTAAATTGCATTCTTTTTTCGTAACTTGTGTTAAATTTTTACGTGAATTTATTCGAGGCTCCTCGAGCGTCGGTGCTCGCGTTATCGGCGCGTGCAAACATCGACGAGTGAGCACGTGTCCTCTCATCCCGAATTCGTCGCGGAGCCGGCTGGCTCGTTACCGGGACGACGTTAATTTCCACCGCCCCGCCTGCGTCGTTCGGGCGCTCTACCGGGTATCCTTCTGGGTGAAAACTAGTGCGACTCCGAAGACGTCGGCGTATACCGGGTGGCCCTCGAGAGAGCTGGACAGTAAGTAATCCCGATATCCGAGAGGAGACACGCACGCGTTTTTGCAGCTCGTCTCGAGTACGCGAAACGCGAGATGGGCGAGGGCGAGGGGGAAGAGCCGAGGTTCCTCTCTATCGTAGAAAATCCACTCTCGTGTCTCTGACTCATGCGTAATACCGGACTGCCAACTCCGGCCAGTCCGTCTCCGCACATAATCGACACGGAGGAACGAGTCGTACTCACTCCCAGCCAGCCTGCGCCGAATACTTTCGGCCGGTGAACAGTTTTCCATTTTCCTTTCTCAGCTGTATGAAGCGGCAGGTGAGGTTCTCGGTCCCTGGAAAAAAAAAAGAAAAAAATTTATACAAGTAAACAATCAACGATAAGGCGTTTGCCCGGTCCGTCACCGGCTTATAATAGTACAAAGGAGAGGCCTGTACGGAGAGGAAGGTCTCCGGGTATTATATATAGACGGTTCGTGCGGATGTGTATGTGTGCGTGCGATTAGGCACGAGAGCCGGTGCTGCGCGGCACGAAACGCGATAACGCTAATGCCACACACTTGTCAATGGATTTTACTATGCCGGCTCTCTTTCCCTTTTTATTCCACTCGAACTATCGAACGGGCGAGGTTCGCCGAGTCTTCTGCGTCAGGATAGTCCAACGATTATTGTTGTGTTTTTTTATTTATTTTTTTATTGTGATTGTTTAACGAATTATGGTCGAATAATACCCAAACGCGTGGAGGAGGCGCCGATGTATCAAGGACTGCAAATAGACTCCCAGGATTATTGTTGTTTTTTTATAATATTTATCGAATCGTGGACAACGAGTATTATCGTCGAATAATACCGAAACGTGTGGAAGAGGCGCCGATGTATCGACGATTGCAAGCAGACTCCTAGGATTATTGTTTTTTTTTAAATAATATTTATCGAATCATGGACAATGAGTATTATCGTCAAATAATACCGAAAAGCGTGGTATCGAGATTATGAGCAGACCTCCAGGATTATTATTGTTGTCATATTTTTTTTTCATTATATTTACAATTATATTTATATCCTTTTTTGAAATTACGTCGAACAATACCGAGATGCGTGGAGAACGCGCCACTGTATCGAGCATTACAAGTAGACTCCCAGGATGATTGTTGTCTTTTTTAAAATAATAATTTAACGAGTCACGAGCAACGGGTATAATCTTCGAACAATACCGATAACGATTAAACTCTTGCGACCATTGTTTTTGTTATTTTTTTTCTCAACAATTATTAAACGATTCGCGGAAATGGTCGAAGAATACCGAGATTCGTGTAAGAGGCGCTGTATCGAGGATAACGACAGTATACGTCTGCGACACTCACATCTGAACTTGGCCTGATGATAAACTTGCGTCATGAGGCGGCGGTCGTTAAATCTTGGTTCCTCAGCTTCGCGCTTATGTCCGAGACTTTTCTTCGCCCGGCGATACGGAGACTTATCATGCTCTCTTGGATACTCTAATGCGTACTAAAATGTAGATCTCGTTCGAGTCCTCACTGGCAGTGGCTCCGGGATGGCTCTCGGCTCCGCGGGGATGAGAGCGACGTTCGCGGGGTGAGCGGCGGGCTCGGGAGATTCGCGATTGGCGGTGGGAGGACAGACCGTGCGATTTCCCCCCCCGCGAGAGGGGAAAGGACCGCTGTACATGCGGCACTCCCGCTACGTATTTGTGGATAAAGCGGAGAGGCTGCGGCGCTCTTTCTCCTCCCGTGTCCGTGCGCGCTCGTGGAGAATCGTCGTCGCGTTACGAGCGTCTTCGTCCGACGTAGACAAGACGAGATCGCGACTCGCGGTCTCACCGAGCGCCACGAGTCGGAGGTGGGGACGACGAACCATCCTACGCAAACTCATTGGACGCTCGTTCGGCGAGCGCACGGCTATCGCCCAGGCCAGTCGGAGAAACGTAACCCTCATCGCCATCTCTCGTGCGAGCGTTTTTCGGCCCGACGAAAAAGAGTCTCTCTGTTTTCTCTACGGATGCCTCGGCGAGCTCGCCTCCCGGCTGCGGGTACGAAAAACCCCATCGGTAAAGCCCCTGCATTATCGACCCTCGACGAGACTCTCCGCCGTCGCTCTTCCATTCTCTTCTCTCTTCTCGAGGCTCCGCGTTCGCTGGCTTGTTCGTTCTTCGCACTGCACGGGAAAAAAGACTTTTGTGCAATACACAAGCTTTTTTGTTCACAAACGTCGACAATTGTTTTGTTAATTTTACAAAAAATATTCGGAAATTTAACAGACATTGTTGTAAAATTAACAGACATGTTTGGAAAATTAACAGACATGTTTCGACAATTAACAAACATGTTCGGCCAATTAACAGACATGTTTGTAAGATTAACAGACATGTTTGGAGAATTAACAGACATGTTTGGAAAATTAACAGACATGTTTGGAAAATTAACAGACATGGTTGGAAAATTAACAGAAATTTTTGTAAAATAAACATGAAGAGAATTGTGGACGTTTGTGGAGATGAAATGTTGGTACCGATTTTACTGTGTGGTTGCGACTCGATATTAACGAGCTCTCTCCGCCTCTTCGAGCTCTGGCTCGCCATCTGCTACAGCGGCGTTTCGGCGAGGAGAAAGACGCTTCTAGGCCGAAAATAATGCTGCGGGGTGACCGGTTGGCCATTCCACTTGGCATCGTTCATCGGCAGGTGCGACGAATCTTACTCATTCTTGGCGAAGAGTCTCCGAAGACGTTCGATCCCTTTTCGACGTCGCACAGTACTTTTTCTAGCAATCCCGCTGCGGAATATATTCCTCGCATCCGTTGGCGACCCTAAAAATATATTTTCATATTTGCACCGATTTGCCAGCCAGTCGGTAGCGAAGATGGAACTCTCGTTGCGACGGGTGATTCGTGCCACGATCGGCGCTTCGACGGGAAGCGGAAAAACTGGGCCCGAATTTTGTCGCCGATGTTCCGAGGAGTTTTTCTGCCGATCTTGAAGATTCCTGTAAATTTGAACGAAAAAAAAAATCAGAACCCGAGCATGAATTTTCTCGAACGAAATAATAAAACGAGAAAACGAACATTTTTTACCTCAACTGTACTAAAATATTCGAGAAAAATGATATTTTCGAAAAAATATTTTGAGAAAGCGATACTTTGGCGTATAACTGCACGGTCAGTCTCGCAATCTATCGTTTTTCAACTTAGCGTCGAGACACTACCATGTCTCTTGATATTAAAATACAAATTAATAAAATAAAAATATATGAGAAAATATTTTCATATTTGCACTAACATGTCCGCTCCTCGACAGCGCCGCTGTTACTTTCATTGCGACGGGTCACGGAGCTCGAACTTTATCCCGTCGCCGATGTTCCGAGCCGAGAAACTCCTCGTGTCTCCACCGATCTTGCAGATCCCTGTAAATTTTTTAAATTTTTTTTGATAAAAAAATAAAAAAATAAAAACACGAGCATCAATTTTCCCGAACTAAAAACAAATGAAAAGAACGAATATTTTTTCACTCAACTGTACTATCCTAAAAAATATGTCCATATTTGTACTAGTTATGCCAGCGACTCGGCAGCACCGCTTTTGCTCTCATTGCTACGCGTAATTCGAGGCCCGGAGCTCGAATTTTATTGCGTCGCCGATAAAACTCCTCTTGCGGATGCCTGTAAAAATTAAAAAAAAAAATCAAAACACGAGAATAAATTTTCCCGAACGATTTAAGAGATCATCTCAGTGTGAAATTTTCAAAAAATCATTTTTTTTATTATCGTATAGTATACACGGTTACAAACATGCTGTTAAATTTTTTAATCGAAATTCGAATTATTTTCGTCACCACAGCATTTCTTAGAGAAAGGGAACGGAGCATCACATCCTGATCTCAAAGTTTAAGCGCGTTTTTCTCGGAATGGTGTTTTTCAAAACGGTGTCCGCTG
>JAPYZD010004730.1:0-10866 GCA_030522725.1 Ichneumoninae sp. B BG-2022a | reverse complement strand
CATGATTTTTTTCAGATTTTTACACCATCAAGAAGTACTTGCAATTGTCTCTTATTGTTGTCGAACTTATGCGAAGTCAGCGCGCAGCGAGACTCCCTCGTTAAGGTGAAGCGAAAGTCACACCCAGAGAAATTGTTTATTTGACGCCCACCGTTTATTTGGTATAAGTCAAATATTTATTTCATTTAAGTAACTATGTATTTAATTTAAATACATATTTATTTAAATCAAATAAATATTTTACTTAATCCAAATGAACGGTGGGGCGCCAAATAAATTCTTTTTCTGGGTGCACGTAACGGAGCCGAGAGTAGGAGGGAGATAGAGCCGTTGGTCTTACGGTGGAGCGAGGGAGATCGATATAAAAAAAGTTTCACTTCACCTTAATGCACTGAATAAAAAATTCGCTTGCGGGTTGCTGAAGAAAAAGGTTTGTTTCAATTCTAATTTCAATCCTTACGATTCCATATTGTAATCCAACATTGAAACAACAACAGCCAGACTTTCAAGGTGACATGTTATCGTTTGAATCCGGTATGAAATTGTACGAAGTCAGAGTAGATAGAATCGAAACAACGTTTTTATTTCTTTGGCAGGCCACAAGCAAATTTTACTTGACTCAATGATATTTTTTTTCTGTGCGCGGACCATCCGAATTAGCTGGCGCCGCTCGGAGGACCACTCTCCTCCCTCGTAATTCTCGGTGAATATATTTTTCAAATCAAAACTGCGATACTACTTCCTCAAGTGCTGAAACTTAAGCGCCCGTCGGAAATTGGATTCTACTGACGTCCGTCGGTTTCACAGTGGGATTCCCGTTTCCTCGAAAGGCCGAAGTTTTCAGCGCTCTTGAGAGAACAAAAAAACGTCACAGTTTCGTATTACCGAGCCGCGGCGCCTCGCATGCCCGCGATACGGACGGGAGACTCGTGGCGTACAACGATTCGCGGAATTCGGAAGGATTAATTGGTTGGGGATTGAAGATTGACCGCTCGGTAGGTCAGAGAGCTGTCTCACGAGCCCCGGCGAATGCAACGGTATAATTCACTCTGACGGGCAAGCGTGCCGTTGGAACATAGCCGGAAGCTCGCCGACCCGCAGGTTTCGCGTGAGCCCGGGGACTCCCGGGAGTCCCGGTCCAGGCCCGGAAACCGGAAAATTTAAGGGGTTACTATACGCAAACGGGAACACGGGTAAACCGGCCGAGAAGGTCTATCCGTGCTTCTACTCTATACGTACATAATATACCATGGGAATACTTACGAATTTAGCGGTCTGCGCCGAAAGCATGTCCGGGTACTGTATGAGCGCCTGGAACGAGTCTGAAATAAAAATAAAAAATAGTTAACGATGTTGAAGTTTTTTGTATAATACTTTTTTTTAAGTGTAACATATATATATAAAAAATGCAACCCTCAGTCAAGTGGATGCGGGCTGTAAAACTGTTACACGGTGCCCGATGAAACAAACGTTGGTATGCTTTTCTCGCATCGCAGGGGTGAGCGGGGCAAAACGGACCGTTGTTACCAATTTTTTGAGGGACGTAAAGCAAGTCTTATCTGAAATGGAAGACACGGGACCGTTTTGCCCCTCTCTCGACTATGGGGTGAACGTCGGAAATATGGGACATTTCATCAATTTTACAGAAGTTGATAGGGTAAAGGTGGTGACTATGACCCGGTCCATGTATCGCATCCTAATCGAGGTGGTCCATATTCCCCACTTTCACTCCACTCAGAAATCCGAGTGCCTGGAGTGTCATCGACGTGTTTCCCAGTGACTGGTCCTCACCTATGGAAACAACGGGACGGGCGTTCCATTCGCGTTGCCCAATGCGCAAAGTTCCCAAGTTCATCAACAGAGCACGGTAAGGACAACATACATAGTTATGCACCCCGGTTACATGCCACAGCGCGAGGCAAAACGGACCAATGTTTTTGAGGAACGTAAATCAAGTCTTATACGTAATGGAGGACACGGAACCGTTTTGCCCCGTTCTCGCCTATCGGTGAATATGGTCCATGCCCGACCAGCGCAAATATTCGCGAATTTTACAGAAGCTAATATGATAAAAGTGGTGAGTATGGCCCGGTCCATATATCGCATCCTAATCGGGGTGGTCCATATTCCCCACTTTCACTCCACTCAGAAATTCGAGTGTCTGGAGTGTCATCGACGTGTTTTCCCGCGACTGGTCCTCGCCTATCGAAACACCGGGACGCTTCCGATGCTTCCGATGCGCGTTGCCCAGTGGGCAAACCTTTTCCCCAAGTTTATCGGTAGCGCACGGTAACGACAACATACATAGTTATGTACCCCGGTTACATGCCACAGGTATAAATATGTAGATAGAACTTTTCTCTCGTCACCAGGGGGTACGTGGGGCAAAACGGACCAATACCAATTTTTTTGAGGAACGTAAAGCGAGTCTTATACGTAATAGAGGGCACGCGACCGTTTTGCCCCACTCTCGCCTGTCAGCGAATATGGTCCAACCAGCCCAAATATGGCCCGACCAGCGCAAATATTCGCGAATTTTACAGAAGCTGATATGATAAAAGTGGTGGGTATGGCCCCATCCATATATCGCATCCTAATCGAGGTGGTCCATATTCCCCACTTTCACTCCACTCAGAAATTCGAGTGTCTGGAGTGTCATCGACGTGTTTTCCCGCGACTGGTCCTCGCCTATCGAAACAACGGGACGGGCTTCCGATGCGCGTTGCCCACTGCGCAAACCTTTTCCCCAAGTTTATCGGTAGCGCACGGTAACGACAACGTGCACAGTTATGTACCCCGTTACGTACCGCAGGTATAAATATGTAGATGGGACCAACGTACAGATAGGTCGGGCCGAGTGCACTCGGGCCGCTAACTCGTCGGCACGTTCGAAACGGTCGAAACACCGAAACGTTTTGGCGCACACGTGCACGGCCTCCTCCACATAGAGTCGAGCGGAGTCGTCGAGAAGAGCCCTGGGGCTTGTTCGAGCACCGACGGAAGCCGCTACCCTTCTGACGCTACTGTTACGCTCTTCCGCCGGTGCGCGGTGCTGGTGTGTCGTCGCACACCTACGGACCACTCCGAACAACCACCGGTGCACGTCGTCGCGGTCCACACGATCCACAAACCATCCCATACCCCCCCCCCCCCGGCTTGCCCACATCGTGCGCCGCAGCCACCCGCGCTCTTTCACTCTGTATAAGCTTGAATTCGTAACGCGCGTTTGCCGACGTTTTCGCTCAGGGGCCGACATCCACCAGAGACCACCACGCGCAGCTACAACCCCTCAACAAGTCTTTCCTCGTGTCTCATCTGTGAACTTGGCTAAGTAACGGGCGAATTTTTTCCGGAAAACTATGTCACTGCTGTACACAACTGCCTCTCGTGCAGCTGGAAAAAATGCTTTTGCGGCGGAAGCACGGTTATCCGGAGGTGTTCGAACCTCCGGTGTTAGAATTGTTCGGTCCTGCCCAAGGATTCAATGTCAGTCGATTTTAAAGTCATTGTGGTCACTCAATGTCAGTCGATTTCAAAGTCATTATGGTCACTCAATGTCAGTCGATTTCAAAGTCATTCTGTTCACTCATTGTCAGTCGAATTCAAAGTCATTCTGGTCACTCAATGTCAGTCGATTTCAAAGTCATTCTGTTCACTCATTGTCAGTCGATTTCAAAGTCATTCTGTTTACTCATTGTCAGTCGAACTTAAAGTCATTCTGGTCACTCATTGTCAGTTAAACTCAAAGTCATTCTGGTTACAGAATGTCAGTCGAATTCAAAGTAATTCTGGTCACTCAATGTCAGTCGAACTCAAAGTCATTCTGGTCACAGAAAGTCAGTCGATTTCGAAGTCATTTTGGTCACTCAACGTCAGTCGAATTCAAAGTCATTCTGATCACTCAATGTCAGTCGAACTCAAATTCATTCTAATCACTCAATGTCAGTCGAATTCAAAGTCATTCTGGTCGCTCAATGTCAGTCGATTTTAAAGTCATTCTGGTAATGCAATGTCAGTCGAATTCCAAGTCATTCCGGTCACTCAATGTCAGTCACATTCACAGTCATTCTGATTACCCAATGTCAGTCGAATCAAAGTCATTCTGGACCACTCTGGACAACTATACAGCGAGAAAAAGAAATGTTTAGATCAACCAAAAGTCGCGAACAAGCGTTCAAAGCTATTATTTGGTTGGTACAACTAAAGCATTGTTTTGTTGAACGACTATTCACTTCGGTCGATTCAAAATATGTCCATATAAACAAAAATTTTCTCGTACCAACTAAATAACGTTAATCAAACCATTTCTTTTTCTCAGTGTAAAACACTGTTTTATCGACAATATCATGAACGGCGGATGACAACAACCGCGCTCCGAATCTTAAATACAAAAACGTTCCAACTGGAATATTTCTTCGCGGCGAAAGTGCGCAAAAAGAATTTTCACGACATGAACAAACGAACAAACCGAACTCGAGTAAAGCCGGGGAGCGAGGAATTTTACTGTTTCTTCGGAGGGGTTGGAGAGTAGAATGAAAAATCGATGGAAAAATGGAGACGATACTGGCCGAAGTATGAATATGTGTGTGAGGTCCGGGCTGTACGAGCAACAGACTCGAATGGAAATTCAATTTCGAAGTGTACCGCCGCCGAAGAAAAGGAGGGAAAGAGTTGGAGGGAGCGGATGTGGAAGGACCGAGAAAGGAAGGGCGGCGGTACGTACTTTCGAGGCACCCCTTGGGGCCCAGCAACGCCGAGCAATATCGAAAGTATACTAACGGCCTCTCGAGTCTACAAGAGTGCCGGAACGGCGAGGCACGGGCGACGTACTTTATTCCTAGCGGCAGTCTGTAATGGTATACCGAAGTACTCAAAGTACACTAGACGACAAGGATCCAGAGTGCCGTCGCGTGTACGGGGCGTCTCATCGAGAAGTAGAAACAGAGGAATCGCTTCTCTTCGCACCTTTTAACCCCCTTCGCTCCAACATTTATTCGCCCCCGTCAGAAAATCGTTCATTTCAATAAGTTTCATATAGGCTAAAAGTGGGGAATATGGCCCATATATTATATGGGAATATGGTCCATATATGATTGATTTACGTATTAATCGGGATGGGCCATATTAACCACTTTTACCCTACATGTATAATACACTAGCGGTTACGTTGGCTCAACCGCTTCGCGCGCTCGCATGGATCGCGTGGTTCACATGGAAATCCATTGCATAACAGGGTGTTTAAAAAAAAGGCATTGTTTTTTTAATTCTCCTCCCACCTGTTTAAAGTACAGATTTCGATCTCAATTTGAACCTCACAAAAGGCGGTACCAATCAAAAAATCCTAAGAGGTGCCGCATTCGACGGTTAACCCAAAAAATGCGGCACCTTTCAAACTTAATTGTCAGCGACCGTCTTTCGCTGGATTTTTTTTATCAAGTAATATATATAGTTCTATGGGGTGGGAGCTTAACGTTTTGCCATTTTTTGTATTAAACACAAAAGACTACAAATTAAAAAAAAAATATATTAAAAATATATATTTTGGGTTCACTACAAAAAATTACAAAAAGTTAATCTTCCACCCCGTAGAATTATGTATTTCGATCTAAAAAAACATTCCGCGAAAGGCGGTCGTTGACAATTAACTTTAAAAGGTGCCACATTTTTTGGGTACAAACGTCGAATGCGACACCTCATGTAATTTTTTGCTCGAAACCACCTTTCGCGAGGTTCAATTTGAGATCGAAATCTAGACTTTAAAAAAGTGGGAGGAAAATAATAAAAAAATGTTCTTTTTGTGAAACACCCTATTACATATGCTATGAAAACCGTAATTCTGAAATTACAGCGTGTGGCATGGAATTTCCGAATTTTTAAATCCATCTCATATCCTATAAGAACAGTAATCCCGAAAGTATAGCGTATGAAATGGAAGTTGTGAATTTCGAAATCTATTCCATATTCTGTGAAAACCGTAATTTCGAAATTATAGGAGATTAGCGGTTACGTTGGCTCTCGCGCTTTGCGCGCTCGCATGGCTTTGGTAAATTAATTTCGCTTTTATCTTAGCTACGAAAAGTGCTCTCGAAGTTTCACCAAGAGGGGGAGGGGTGGGACAGACATCCAAACCGACAAAGGAATCCGCAACTTTCCAAAATATATATTGATGATGAGGATTGACTGAGAGAAACGAAATTACATGGATGACTGGAATAGTTCGGTATGACAAAAGAAAAAGCGACAGATTATCGATTGACAAGGTAACGGGAGTCTTGACGTAAATTTCCGGGGGGAAGACGTTTGACAGTTCGCACTCGGGATATTTAGCTATGATCGTAATTAATAATATCCACTCCAAAACTAAAAGCGCACTTTTTTTATTCGCTCGTTTGGAACAATATATGTTCTTTCGTTTATACACACGAATATATGTTGTTCGTTTGGAACAAAAAATAAACAAGAATAAAAAGACATTTGAATCGACGATTTTTATAGCTATTAATTGGCAATTTAAAAAAGCAGGGATTATTTTACGAATATTTTAAAAAATCTTTTGTACTTACTGTTTTTTGTGAAGGTGACGATTTTCAGGACCTTGCCGTATCTCGTGAATATCTGAAACACAAATAATGAAAAATTCGATAAGTCGGGGATTATTTTTTCATTTTTAAAAATAATGAAGTGTTATATTGCGAACTATATCCGCGGGCTTTAATATAAATTGGGTATTGATCCCGCGGTTGGAGGCAAGAATTCCTGCTCCATTATGCATTCTTCCGATACGAACGCATGCGCGAACGTCTGTAATTGAGATGGATGCTGGCTCCGTATGCGGTGTGTAAGCGTTTGCCGGCTAAAATTAACAAACGTATCGCGTGTCCCAATTATCACGGATAATCGAGGTTGGACCGCAGCGTTGAGCTTTCGAAGTCGCCGAGTATGAATCGTCAATGGGCATGTTTGATGATCGCGTTATTGCACCGAGAATCCAAACATTTGGCTTCGATCGTCATTTCATCATACGTCGACCAAATATTATCGGCGTTTACCCGAGCAAGGTACACACACAATAGACTTATGCAAACCGACTATCCCCGTTGCCGAAGAATATCGAACGATCGATCAGTCAACGCTATTGGTCACAGGATTGCTGACGAGGCCTCGTTTGTGTTGTCACGAAACAGAAGCGGTATCGATCGGTATTCCCAATTAATTTGTCGCGGTCATTTGGATTAGGTGCTTTCGTCTTTACTCGAAGCTCAATTCGTATACTTGATCTTTAATCTGTATGAGCTTTTTTCTGTTTTTCATTCAAAAAAGATATCGACGTAATAACTTTTAAACTTAAATTCATTTTAATTGGAGATTTTTTAAATGTAATCATTGAAGATAAAAATTTATAATTGAAAAATGATTTCGGCGATTATTTTGTCCTAATTTGTTTTGTTTTGAGTCAAAAAATTACATCAATACAGAGATTTCTTTGTAAATTCTGGAAAAACCTTCTCTCACTTAGATATTGTAGGAAAACCTTACAAATGAAATGAAAACCATGATACAACTATAGCATTACTCACCGAATCATAGAAAAATGATTCGCTGAGTATTTGGTGTTAAATTCTGTTGCTTTGAGCAGAAAAATTATATTAATTCGGAGGTTTCGTTTTATATTTTGGAAAAAGTTTTGAGCCGTAAAATTATATTAATTCGGAGGTTTCTTTGTATATTCCTGAAAAGTTTCTCCCATAGATGTTGTGGAAAATCGTTAAAAATGAAATTAAAACCACGATACATTAATAAAATTAACATCACGGACGTCAAAGTTTCATATGCGATGGACAGTAAAGAGAGGTATATTAATTGAACAATAATACGCATCTGCTTTCCGTGATTGGAAAACGGGGGAGAAAGGAAAATAGCGAAAAAACTATAACGTCCCGGTGCAGCGTGTTGCCAAGTTTTCGGGCCGAATGTTTTGCGGCTCACCAGCACACACTACTTTTTGTTTTGTTAAATGACGGAATGGAACAAATAAACGCAGGCCATTAGCGATATTGCCACAAACACAACGATTGCTGGAGGACGGAGCGTGGGCGAAATTGAAAATGGCTTTGTATCTTTTCCCCTGCCCTTTCTCATTCTACGTTTTTCAACTGTTGGTCTCGTCTCCAGGAGCGTTAATTAACAAAATCGATGCCAAAACGATAAATTATATATAGCATGTGGAATTGATGTAATTCCTCGCCCTGAGAATTTCCGTCCAGTAATTAATTAAATTGGGCAGATCGCATGACGAGTCAAAATTACACCGAAATTGCACTGTTCAAAGCAAATATTAATAGTAATTCATTAAAATCTTGCATGTCAATGTTGCGATGCTTTGCAGAATTTATGTCGGCGGTTAAAAACCGGCAGCCGTCTGTGGTCGACATATTTGGATATCGTTGACGTTATCGGCGTTCACAGAACCACCAGAATCGTTCGGAAACCTGCCAGAACCGTAAATATCGGGATAATAATAGCTACCAGGACTCGCTCCAAGTTCTCGAATAATCGACTCGAATTTCATTCGACACTTTTTCCGAAACTCTTCAATTCCATACTAAAAATAAAAAAAGAACTTTATTAGAGATGTCGAAGTTCTCGAAAATTTCGGGCAGTTCGACCTCACAATTTTGAAATTATAGTCAGTAACCAATGAATTCACTTGGTTACTTTTCAGAGCCTGAAGCGAGCAACGGTCGTTACTGACACTGTCGATCGTTATCCAGCACGGCTCACTCGAGCCATCCAATCCAGTGACTGCTCATCATCGTATGGATCTGCCCTTTCTCGCCGCGGGCACCAAAATCGTTCGGAAACCTGCCAGAACCGTGAGTTTCAGGCTAATAATAGCTACCAGGTGCACAGTAAAAAATAATGTCGCAAAATCAGAATACGAAGTTTCGTAAAAATTATTTTATTGCCTCCAACGGTGCAAAACCAAGCTATCCTCTACACAGTAAAAAATAATATCGTAAAATCGGAATGCAAAATTACGTAAAAATAATTTTGTTAAATAAGTGACAAACTCGTTTGTCACACATTTGAATATACGAACTTGTCCTTTTATTTTCCGTGTCATTGACAATTTTAGTTTGTACTTTTATTTGCAAAACTGGATCATTAAGATTAAGAAATAAAAAATTGTGGACGGTTGTGGACAAGTTGGTGTAAAAAGTACAAACTGTTTTCGCTATGCGTCACTTTAAGTTCTGGAATAATCGAGTTGAATTCTATTCGACACTTTTTCCGAAACTCTTCAAATTCCAGACATTCAAAAAAAAAAAAAAAAAAAACGAGCTTAATTAGAGATGTTGAAGTTCTCGGAAGTTTCGAGCAGGTTGAGCTCGCAATTTTGAAATTGTAGATAATCATGAACTCGCTTCGTTATTTTTCAGAGGTTGAACGGTGTAACGGCGGTTACTGACTTTGTCGATGGTTATTCAGCACGGCTCATTCGCGGAATCCCATTCGGTGACCACTGATCATCGAATGACCTGCTCTTTCTCGCCGCGAGCAACAAAACTTTTGCTTCCGGTCGAAAATCGAGTCTCCCCACAGACGAACTACACGCGAATCTGTTCATCCCACTGACGAACGAATTCCTGGAATTTTTCGATGAACGAAACACGCGTTATTCCGATGTCGAAAGAGCCCCGGCACACGCAATCGTTTATGAGTGAAATACCTCTCGGTCTGTGCGGTCTGTGCTTCACGGAATTTACGTCAGAATTCCATCACCCCAGCTTTTCCCGATCCACGAATTCGATCGCGGATAACTGCGATTGCTCATTCTGTACCACATTTTTTTCTCTTCCTCACGGAGAAAGCTTTGGGTGAAATTTTTATTTTTTTCCGAAATTTTTCGTCCATATGTGTGCGTGTTCGCAATGTTCCGAAATACCCGATAAACCATATTTAAAAAACCCTCCGCACAGAGCGTCATAAATACATGGATAAAAAAATGTACACATTCAATCCGATTTAAAAGAGTTGAAAAATAATTCATCGATGTTTTTCCCGAAATTTTCGTGCATACGTGAGCATGTTCGCAACGTTTCGAAACATCCGAAAAACCATATCCAAAAAAATCCTCAACACAGAGCCTCATAAATACATAGATTAAATAAAAATGTATAAATTCATTCCGATTTAAAAGCGTTGAAAAACAAAAGTTCATGAATCTTTTTTTTCCGAAATTTTCGTTGATATTTGTTCGTGTTCGCAATATTTCGAAACATCCCAAAAATCATATAAAAAAATTCTCGTCCCAAAACCTTATAAATACACGGATAAAAATTGTAGATTGTCAATCCGATGCAAAATAGTTGAAAAACAAAAAGTTCATCGACCTTTTTTCGCAAAAAAAAAAAACTCTTTATCCCGACTCACCGATAAGCCAAATTGTTTGCCAAGCTCCACCAGCAACCCCGGCTCGTTTAAGGAGGGAGTCTCGCCGCGCACTGACTTCTCATAAGTTCGACAACAATAATAGAAAATTACAAGTACTTCTTGATGGTGTAAAAAATCATGTATACTAAAGGTACTGAGAAGATTAATTTTGCATAATAATAATTGCAAAATGTTATTAACAAATTCATCAAAAAAATTAAATGGTTAACAAATTACCCGGCAACAAAATTTTTTTTTATGAAAATGATTCTTTTACTTTTCTGAATACGTATGAATTTTTTCAGATTTTTAAGTAATCGTTGATTTTTTATTTTTTTTTTATAGAACAAAAATCAACGATTACTTAAAAATTTGAAAAAATTCATACGTATTCAGAAAAATAAACGAATCATTTTCATTAAAAAAAAGTTT
>JAPYZD010004729.1:0-20584 GCA_030522725.1 Ichneumoninae sp. B BG-2022a | reverse complement strand
AAAAAAAAAGAAAAAAGAAAAAAAAAAAAAAAAAAAAAAAATATTGGAAACCAAGAAGGATGTACAAAGCTTCGGGAATGGCTGCTCGTTTGGAGGAAAGAAACTACCCAGAGTTCCCGGAGTCGGTATGGAACGGTGGAAGATTCACGAGCGTTTTCTGTATGAGAGCGTCTCGCGGCTCGTAATCTGCAGGCCGCGGACTCCGCGGTGAAGCTTGGCTGGGGGTGATTCGAGCTCGGGAAATCCTATCGGATATTGCAGTTAGGTCCGTCATCTTCACGGTGCGGATTCGGCAGGTACCGCGCCTCGGTGTGCCCGGTTGGGTCGTAATGGACCCGGTGTACCGCTGCGCATCCCCGTGGCTCCTCTAACGTTCCTCTTCGGTCGTGTAAGCTCACCGCCGGAGAGTTTAAGTAAGGCCGTAAAATTAGCGAGTGGGTGCGAGAGGCTTTGGCGCGGAAGGGCGTGGGCCTCGGAGTCGGCGAAAGTGTCTTCGCGTTGACGTTAGTCCCGCCAGCGGGCCCCTCTAACTACCCGAGTTTAAGCTACTTGTTACTGCTCGAACCAGCGGCTTGGGTTCGTGCCACACCCGGAATCGTCAAGCGCGGAAGGATAATGCCCGTGAACTTGGCCGAGACTAGACGGTGTTCAACGTCCCCTTTCGCCATCGCTTCCCAACCCGCCCCGCTTGTTGGTTCGTTCTCCACTCGCTTCTTTTCCCACTCGGAAATTTATAAAGGCGAAGCCGCGACCTCAGAGAAGAAGCCGGAGAGACCGGGGTGTAAGGCAACCCTTGTTAGTGGCTCGAGAAACATCGCGTACCGAGAGACAATTTATATGTTGGGGTCTTAACGGGCCTCGATGGAAGAACGCTTTCGCTTTTCTCCACTGCCTCAACCCCTTTCGTCGGGGTCGAAAAAAAACATTAATGTCCCTCTCAAGACCTCGATGTGGCTCACTCCGAGCCGTCTGCGAGAGCCGGAGAGAGTCAAGGGCTCTGCGAATACTCGATGTCTGCGCGCCGAATTCCTCCGATAAATAGGAGGTCCCGTAATGTTGTCTCTACTTCTCGAGCACAAAGGAGGGGGCTCGGATAAGAACAATTTCGAGAAACTCGAGAGGGTTGTCTCTCGCGAAAGCGTGCCTCTGCCTTTGTAACTCGCTGAGGAGCTTTGATGTCTGACGTCTGATTGTCGCGGAATAGAAATGGTCCCCGAAGCGCTAAGACAGTGGGCTCGGAGGTAAAGTTCTTTGTCCGCTGATAACGGCAACCGCGCGGCAGTTTCCTACGGTACCGAGCGAGAGAGCCGATCCGCGGAGCGGTGGAGCCGAAGCCGGAGTCTGAAGTCTCCGCACAATCCAACCTTTATTATTATCCTTTTTTTTCTCTTTTTTGTTTCAATTTTTTATCTCGGTTTCGTAGGAAAATTCGTAGAACGGCCCCGCAGACTAATATCCACGGCGGCTGGCTCGGATGCGAGACGCCGCACGGACCAGCGAATACCCAAGGAAGAATAACGACCCGCCGTTTTTTTTTTATTTTTTTTTTTATTTTCTAACGAAGAAAGTTTCGTTGCAGTTGGCCCGACGGTGCGGGGTGGCCGAGAGCCATTCATACTTCGGAGCGCCTCGTCTCGTCTTCCGTTCGCCGGCTTAAACGAACGCGGCTCACCGGTAATACGAGGCCGCAACAACCGTACCCTCAGCCCCCTGCACTTACAGGATAAATTAAGGCAACTACACGTTTAAATGCAAAACGAGAGAAAGGAGCGAGGGTAAAAAAGAAAGTGAGGAGACCGACGGTCCGACCGGAGCGCGAACCGTGCGACAAAAGAAAGAATGTGAATGGATAATTTTATCCGTTTTATCCACGCATCTGTTTCACGGAAATACATGCACGAGGCACAGAGGCAGCGAAAAATCTTTCCTCGCAGGGCGGGAGATAAAAGCCAGATAACCGTAGCGTCGAGTGCCATTAAGGATATCCCTTATTAAAGCCAGAGAAAAGCTGCGCTTCCGCAGCTGGCCTTACCGGCGCAAAATTGAGTCACGTTTTTCCACTGAGACGCCTCGTTGATGGAAATTTAAGTTTTTTTCTTTTCTTGAATCTATTTTTCTTTTTCTTTTCGCTCCCGTCTACCCGAGGTTTCTTCTTCCTCATTTCTCGCGCGACGATCTTCTTCTTTATTTTTTCTTTGGGGCGAATCTCAGGTGCGCGTCCCGGAGACGATTATCGATAGTTTCTATTAGAACCGAGAGGTAGCTCAGGCTTTTATGTCCTCCGACCCGGGAATCCAGAGACTTTCGAACTAATTCCGTGTCTTCAAATTATTGTTTTTATTCCATATTTTACTGCGCATAATTTCAGCGATCAGTCTCGAGGAGGAAAATGCGTACTTGTCTCCCGAGAAAGACGTCGGGAAGTGAGTTTGCCGTTGAGAAATAACGAATCGAGTGGAGAGGGTGGAGAGAATTTGCGTTTTCGAGTCACGAGCAGGATCATCAAGGGTTCCGTCTTCGGTAGGGAAGGCGGCCAATCAAATTGACTTATCGCCGTTGTATCGCACGACCACCATTGAGATGTATTTAACATTCGGCGTTTCCTCAGGTCCGCGTGCGGAACCCTTTCTCCCGACCGGAGGATTCCCCACCGCAGGAAAAAAAAATAACAGAAGAGAGAGAAACACACCCGGGTAATGAAATTAATTGGTGGGATGTCGTGGAAGGTGCTCCAGGATTCTTAAATGTAGGGAGAAAGAGGTTTTACTTCGGCCGCTTCGCTCCCTCTTTCGTCCCATTTGCATTGTAAAAGAGTATCCCGATAATAAAGCTCTCTCTCGATTTTACCTAACGAAGAACCCTCCCTTTATTTCCCCTGTCCATGTTGTTTTCGCTCGTACAACTCTCGTTTCACCCGACAGAATACAGCGAAGGGAGTCCCCACCGCCGCTATTAAGAGGTTCGCCCTCAAAAATGTATAAAATTTTTAGCTCCCGAGCGTTGTTTCGTTTTTCTTTTTTGTCTCCCGCAGATATAGTCAAAAGCGGGGTGCAAAAGCTCGAGCGTCATCAGTGGCGTGTCAATGCGTCTACTCATCCGACCGAATGGGTTTGAATTTTTTTCTTTTGAAAAAACATAAAAAACATTGAACAGAAAAAAAAATGAAGCATTGCGAGCCGATAAAACTCAATTTCCCGACGAGGACGTGGCTGCGGGAACTCCGGGCGGTTTATATTGGTCCCTCTACCCTCCGGGCGGTTTTTTTTGTACCTCCCGCATGTCTGTTGAAATATCGTGCTCGGAGGAGAATTGTATGCGAATAGGCGAGAGAGAGAGAGAGAGAGAGTGAGACCTGGGGTACAACAAACGCACGCGTTTCGCAGGCGTTGGCTCGGTGAGCCGGCGCCTGTACGTGACAGTATCTCTGGGCTACGTCTACTTCGACGCCGGGCTTCGGGACCTCGCGTCGTCGTTCCCCCTCGTCCCCCGGGCGCGTCGGGTACGCGCGCAAACAGCCCCTCGGTGCAGCATACAACCCCGTCCGTCCTCGAACGTTCCATCGCGATTGCAGCCGAACGAGAAAGCTCTGCATCCCTTCGGCTCCGCTGTGCTCGCTTCGTTGACGACGCTCCCGCCTGTTGTCGTCCCGTTGCATTGTCATTTCTCCAATAACTCCGACTCCGACGAACAACAGGGATGTTCCGACGGCGATAAAGTTCCGGCGAGCATGCCCGCGGTCTCGACGTTACCAGATATATTTCCGGCACTGACGGCAGGGAAACTTTGCGGTTTATGTACAGTGTTCGACAATATTTCGCTTAATCGTGAATCTTCGTGATGGCGGTGGCGTCTCCCGGCTTCGACGGGAAAATTAATGCGGGAAATTTGGTATTGAGCGATCGTTGGATATCTGACGGTTGTCATTTTTTGCTGGTGCCAGCTTGGATATGGAGTTTATTCTTTGGGTATATTTAGGGTGACTAAGTACGTGGTTTCCAACCCATCGGTTGAACCAACCAATGGGTTGGACCAACCATTCGGTCGGATCAACCATTCGGTCGGACCAACCGATCGGTCGAACCAACCAATCGGTTAGACCAACCAATCGGTCGGACCAACCAATCGGTCGGACCAACCAATCGGTCGGACCAACCAATCGGTCGGACCAACCAATCGGTCGGACCAACCAATCGGTCGGACCAACCAATCGGTCGGACCAACCAATCGGTCGGACCAACCCATCGGTCGAACCAACCAATCGGTCGGACAAACCAATCGGTCGGACCAACCAATCGGTCGGACCAACCAATCGGTCGGATCAGCCAATTGGTCGGATCAGCTAATTGGTCGGACCAACCAATTGGTCGGACCAACCAATCGGTCGGACCAACCAATGAGTCGGACCAACCAATCGGTCGGGCCAACCAATTGGTCGGATCAGCTAATTGGTCGGATCAGCTAATTGGTCGGATCAGCCAATTGGTCGGTTCCCAGCAAATCAATTGGTTGGCCCAGCACATTAATTGTTTGAGCCAACAAATGAATTGTTTGGGCCAACAAACGAAGTACTCAACACTGAGTTATCTTCCGTGACCATATCAGCCCTAATTACCCACCGTCGAAGAAAATTTAGCATGCATGAGAAGGTCGCGCAAATGCGCATCTCGAGGTTGCCAAGGGTTTGAACGATACCGCATTCGCACGAAAATTTTGCATATCCGACGATACCGACAAGAGACAGAGGTGAACGAACCTGAATCAGGTTGCCCACCCGTCCGTTGCGCAACGATCCATAAACCGAAAACTTTCCAAAAGGGGATCTTCTTCGCTCGGTCGTTGCATCGATAAAGAACAACCGTAATTATCATGCATCCAAATACAATACCCAAATACACTCCCAGGGCAATTTGTAATTCCCGAAAGAACGCCGCTCGCTCGAACGCTGTCCGACCTGAATGCAACGTACGATTAATCTACCACGATAAATCGCTGTGATACGGTAACTCGAGCACGGTAAGAGTGTTTATTAACGCCCGCGTCCGTCCCAGAGGAGGCGAAGAATGTTACTCCCCGAAGTAGCCGAAATTTGCGATTTCCGGACCCGGGACAGCTTTCCCGCCTCGCACGCGAAAACGCGAAATCTCGTGCCGTAATGGAACTCCGCCCTCGAGGGGGGACCCCGTCGAATCAGCGCGGATATTCAACGTCGCAGAAATTCTCACCCGGCAGTCGTGTTTCCTTGTCTCCGTATTGTGCGACGTAATACGTACATTCGCACCGGGTTAACATGCGCCGCGCAGCGAGCCGCGTGTATATTTCGTGGCTATTTGGTGAGTCCGCGAAGCACGGAATGAACAATGCCGGTCTGCCGGTTCAGACACCGTGACGCCGAATTGCAGTGGCGAGGCTGAACGCGTTGCATTTCGGTCTGGAGAGACACCCGAACCGTCCGGGACCTGTTCGGCCCGGGGACGCGCACTTGACCATTAATCACCGGCCACCGGCGCGTTCCTCGCAGTTTCTGCTGTGTTTCGCTGGGCATGTCGGGGAAACAGCAGGTTCTCGCGGAAGTACCTGCCTGTCTGATCGAGGTGCGGAACTCGGGGTTCGTTCTAGCCACTCGGCACTTTCGGGCTGTAACGAAAATCGCAACGCTCTCCCCATGGCCCTTGATGACCACGAAAGCGGCAGTGCGCACGTTAATTCCACACCGGACGAAAACGGATACCCCTTTGGATGTTGCGTACGCATCTTGGGGCCTCCTTTGCGCACCCCGGGCTTCTCGGTCGTTTCACCTGCATGCGTGACTCCGAGGTAACACGCTCGGTTAAGAGTTTCGAAAAAAAAAAAATTTACCAGTCCGCCGAGGCATACCTCGTGCGGGAACGACGTCCGGAGGCTTCGGTTGCGTGACTCTATCGGCGTGAATCGTATATTAAATCAGGGAGTATTCGTCACGTTGCGAGGAGCCGCACGATGCGTGTTGCCGATATCGGATGATCAGACGCTGAGGCGAGAGGATTGCCGAGCTCTTGAGGCTAAGTGAAAGCCCTTCCATGGTAAGAGAGATATTGGTCGTTGCACGGGAATCGTATCGATTGCCCGAGATCGGAAAGAATAATGGCACGCGATGATTATGTGCACGAGTCGGTGTCGTGGCACCGATTGCTCATCCTATTCAACGCCACTGAAAAAGTAATTCGCACGGTGAACGTAAACTGTCCGTCATTGATGCCTAGTTTTTCTATCTTGCTGGACATCTTGCCCGGTGTCTTAACGGGATCGAAGATCGAAGATACCAAACGTGACGTCCAGCGAGCCTTCCGGCATGACGGGAATTCTTGCTTGCTATCTTCGATACCGATCCGTCCAGGATATCCTGTAAATGTAACACAGGAAAACGAAGTATAATTAATAAATTATACTTCGTTTTATCTGTGCTAAAACTTAATATCGAATTTTGTACGCTGCCAGATAAGCAAAATTGTGCCAACCCGCCATCTGACAAAAATTACCATATGGGTTGGGTAAAAATTGTTATGTCTGTGAAAACTTCACATATCGCTAGTGGTGGTGCTGGTGTATACGAGGTTGCTTGGTCGAAATATGCTATATGACTTGGCAGTTTTTCCAACAATATCCTGTAAATGTAACACAGATAAAACTTAACATCGAATTTTGTACGCGCTGCCAGATAAGCAAAGTTTTGGCCACCCGCCATCTGACAAAAATTACCATATGGGTTGGGTAAAAATTGTTATGTCTGTGAAAACTTCACATATCGCTAGTGGTGGTGCTGGTGCATACGAGGTTGCTTGGTCGAAATATGCTATATGACTTGGTAGTTTTTCCGAGAATATCCTGTAAATATAACACAGATTTAACGAAGTATAATTAATAAATTATACTTCGTTTTATCTGTGTTAAAACTTAATATCGCATTTTGTACGCGCTGCCAGATAAGCAAAATTTTGCCGGCCCGCCATCTGACAAAAATTACCAGATGGGTTGGTAAAAATTGTTATGTCTGTGAAAACTTCACATGTCGCTAGTGGTGGTGCTGGTGCATACGAGGTTGCTTGGTCGAAATATGCCATATGACTTGGCAGTTTTTCCGAGATTCATCGCTCAGTGCAGGCATTAACGATGGGCAGTGCACCTGCAATGGGCGGTTTCGACATGTTCGATTGGAGATAAATCACTCATTGATTTTCCTGGGATATTTCTACACCGGACCGGTAGGTCTATAAAGAGTATGGTGGACTCCGACGAATCGAGAGTCACCGTGTAATATGACGGTGTTCGGGACACGCAGTCCAGATGGATGGGGAAAAATGGAGATTAAAAAAAAGAATAATAATTGAATGAGAGAGACAAAGGGGAGCTTTCGAATCGCACGAGTGCTGACGATTTCCCAATTAAATCCGGTAGGCCGGCATGTCCGAGTGCCTCCAGCCCGCACTCTCTATTCTCATCGCTCTGGACATTCGGAAGTAATTCCTTTTTTATTTTGCAGTGAAAATACTCGTGGTCTGTGGCGTCTCCTCATTCGTTGTGGTCTTTTTTTACACCACACTGTGATCTCGCGATCGCACGGCGAAATTCAACATTGTGCAAAGCCGGCAACGCCCAACTCCATAGAAAGGATTGAACTTCGATGACCGTAAAAAAAAAGAAAAATGACAAAAAATACCAGAGTTACGATTCCTCCCGATAGAGCAATGTTCGATATCTGCGAACTCCGATCGCGATAGCATCGGTGACTTTTTCCGTCACGAGCGGATATCCCGTACCGATTGAAGTATCGGAAAACAAGCGGGCAGGAGACGATGCGGTGGAGTTTCCGAAGGGTTGTTCGCGGGGCTGCTCGATTCCGAGGGGGTGGAATAGGCTTTTTCGTTGCAAGGGCGTTCGAACGAGTGAAAGTGAAAGCTAGAGAAGAGGGGTGGGCGGAGGGGTCGGCTCGCGGTTAATTGGACGAACGATAGCTCTAAATCCCGAGAAGCCTGAAAGCTCGCCGGTCGGGTGAGGAGGGTGGTAGATTGTGCTACTACGCTGTGGAGCACAACAACTGAGCTATAACTGTGTATAGCGTAGCCGACGGTCGGGATGTTCCGAGGAGTCGGTTAACGGCGAGTGCTCCGTCGAAAATTAGAGGGCAAAATACGTCCGGGCTTGGCTAACGTACAGTGTATAGCACATCCTCGTCCGCCTCTCCACCTATATACATAAAACGCGACTCGGAGAAACTGTCCATAGAGCATATCGGGCAGGAAAAGGACGCTAGGCGTACGGCAACCGAGGGGGCCGAGTGCGCCGTTTGCCGAGAGGGTGAGAGACTAAAAAGCGAAAGAGCAAAAAAGTATTAGCCCCCGGGAACGACGGGAGCTAATATCGCGAGGGTCGTAACCGAATGGTGAAACTCTCTACGTGCGAGTACTTGCCGTACACTGTAAAGGATGCCCCAAAATTTGAGCCCGACGGAGGGATGAAAAAATGGGTTTAACAAAATTTTCAAAAATTCAACGGCTCTCGTCGCACCACTCGCGGCCCGACGAATCGACGCACGCTTTTCTGCTCTCTCTAGTATTTATTTTTAACTCGATAATTCTGACTTTCTCTGGCAGTAGGCATTACACATGGTATCCGTATAAAGGAACATCCTTTCAACGGCTTTCACCGGTTCTTCCTCCTGCCGCTCGAGTGACAGTTCGATTCCCGACGGGAAATCGAACACAGTACACTCTCGCGAGCGAGTACATCTGAACATTTTCCGCCCAACTGTACCACTATTGCTCACGTTGATCGGTACGGATATTTTCCCAGTAGTAACTTTTTCTACTTGTTAGTTTGGCTATTTTTTTTATGCATCTTATTTCCAGAATGACAACAATTGTATAATTAACAACAATGAAAAATTATGGACCTTTGCGAGCGAGAAATGATTATTTAAGAGTACAAACCTTTTTTTACTTGTGGATTTTACTATTACAAATGTTTATTTTTATTTTGAATGAACCGTATTTTCACCAACAACAAAATTGTGCATTTTACAACAACAAATTGTGGACCTTTGCGAACAAGAAATGTTAATTTACGTCTACAAACTTTTTTTTCTAGTTAATTTTACAATTACAATTTTTTTTATTTTCAATGAACCGTATTTTCGACAACAACAAAATTATGCATTTTACAACAACAAATTTTGGACCTTTGCGAGGGAGAAATATTAATTTAAGTGTACAAACCTTTATTTACCGTATATATCGAGGATCAAACCAGAAAGTTGTATGAGCTGTTTTTTTTACACATTCTGAATACGCCCTTTTGATTTTAGACCATCGACGTGCCTTCGATACTCGGGTGAAGAACGTCATGGGATATCAAGGAGGGCTCGAGATCGCGAATCGATAATGGAGGACTGCCAGGATCAGCCCACGCTCCTCTTCACACCGAAACGATCGCCGTTCCCTCTCGTTCCCTGGACGGTTCTCCATATCGCGATAAGCCTCAACTCCAAACAGAAACTTTCTTTATGACTATGTCGTCCTCGCTTTATTCCCCGGAGCTCCTCCATCCATAACTATACATGTAATAAAATTGTATCTCCGCGCAGATACACGCGGTACGCGAGGGTGCAAGATATCGCGGGAGCGATGCAATGTTTTCGTTATATTGTAGTAAAAGTTTTATTGTCTCGTTTCCGATATCGGAGCCGAGGTCCGGCGCTCTTGCGTCGGTAATATTCCACGGATCGTTTCCGTTCTTCGTTCGTGTCGACTCGGCGGAGTTGCCGATCCACGCATGCATGTACGCTTATTGCGGTAGGATGCAAAAAGGAAGTGTAAAAAAACAGAGATTATACAAAAAGAATGGAGATAAAATTTTTTAAAAAATCGTTGGAGAGATTTACGACTGATCAGCGGCAGGCACGTCGATTATTTATATATTATGAATAGACATATAGATGTATATACAATGTTTGTATACGATTTGACAGCCCGCATACCGCAATCTGCCACCGCGCTGACGAGTCATCTGTTCGGTTGGGAATATACACCATATATATATATATGTGTGTGTATGTATATATGTATGTATACTGGGAAAACTTTACGGTCGGGGTGTCATAAGGCAAATGAGATATCGACGTCAAGGCACTGATAGCGAGACCACGCGAGAACGAGCCTCTGTACGATAACCTCGGACGGTTGCAAAAATAGATGGACGTTTGTGCGGGAGATAGAAAAGACACGGATTCCTCGACGCGTTCGATCGATCATTCGATTTATTACCGACAGCAAGATGTATAACTTCTTTTTTTTATTGTCAACCTGAAACTTGATAGAGGTTGCAAAGAGCGATTCGAATTGAAACGATTTCTTATATACTTTTATTTAAGAAAAAGATACCGAGCGACGGTGTAAGCTGCAAAAACGTCATGCTCTATATATAGCATCCAAGATCCAGCCCTGACCGTGAGGATAACGGGGGAAAGGCGTCGTCACCAAAGATCGCACGACGTAGACGTCGGGGAGAATTTCACGGGATATAATTTCGTCAGCGCTGCATGAGCCACACCCCGCGAGTCACGTAATTATCTAAAACGAAAGTGGGGAAGTAGAAAATTCTCGTGACACGCGGGAGAGGGAGCGGCGAATATAACGAGGAGCGGAAAACGCGAGGAGGAAAGACGACGAGATTAGCATGGCGAGAGGAGAGGCTTTCAGGCATATGGTCTCGTCTTCTCGCAACAATTTTACTCTTCCCTCCTTTTTTGTCCCAAGACAGCTAGTAGTAATTATAATGTTTTGTTACATGAAAAATCGACAAAGAATTAGATACTTTAATAGTGAAAAAAGAGTAGTTAGTATGACGATGTTATTTCATTAAAATTTTGTGTGAAAACATCTTCAGCAGTTTTAGGTTTATATTATATTAGGGCTGATATTCTTCTTAAATATTTTTTTTCGATATCTCGCTAAACAACTTGCCGAACCATGAGCTAATTTTTTAAAATATCTTTCCAAACACCTTACTCGATGTGGTAAATATCTTGTCAAATGTCTTAGTCTTTACACCTTTTTTTTGCCCCAAGATAGCTGGTCGTAATTATATAGTTTTGGTACATGAAAAAGCTACCAACAGTTGGATACTCTAAAAGTGAGAAAAGAGTAGTTAGTATAATTACGTTTATTCATCAAAATTGTATGTGAAAACATTTTCAGCAGTTTTAGGTTTAGGCGGGAATGTTTTATTTGTTACATTTCGAGCAGAAACGGATTCAGAGATCCTCTGCCAGGTCTTATTTCAAATCCGCCTAAGCACTTAGAATCTTGGGGAGACCGGACCGATATCTTATTAAATATCTTGATCGATATCTTACTAAACATCTTGCCTATGTGTTAAATTGAAAAAAATATCGTTCTTGAATATCTTTCCGAATATCTCGCTCGATCTATAGATCGACGTCTCGCGATCTTTCCACATAAAAAAAATAAATGCGCAGATCGCATCATTTATTTATCAGAAAGTTATAATTCGATAAATAGATTTCGCCCATTACCGCCTGCGGCCACTTCTGCACTTATGCTAACGTCAGTTTGGAGAGTAGGCGTGAACTCTTAACATTCACAACGTTCGCGTTCTCTCCTCGGTTCTCGCGATAGCGTATAAGCCGTCGGTCGAGAAGAAGAGGAAGATATTGTTTATTCGCGATGAGTGAAAGAGCCCGAGAAACGCGAGACAGACGCGTGCAGCTAAGAAGGCGCATCTTATGATCCTCGAGACCGTACGAACGGCTCGGGCGCCTGTTCAAAGCTGTTCGAGAAAGCGAGGATCCAAACAAGCGCGAAAATAACCCGCGGTTTTAACGGCGCTGCCATATAGATGTATATACGACGAGAAAAGACGGGGGAGAAGGAGAGAAGGAGTTTCGAGCAAAACTCGACGAACTCGCGTGATGCTAAATGCCTGCTGGGCGGCGTGTCGTACAGGGAGAACGGGCAAAGATCCCAGACGCGCCCGGTTTCGCCGATGTCGCCAAGCGACGCCGCCACCGGTAGTAGTGTCAACAGTGTAAACAGCAAAAGCAACGGAAAGATTCAAAGGCAGCACGCGATGCTGCTGCATGGGATGGAGTCAATATTTTTCTTGGCGACCGATGAATGAACTTAATTAATGTCGAGGCCGAAACAAAACCTTGCTAAAAACGTCGTCTTGCGTTAAATGCGCACAACGTTCGCCGCAGCACTATACGCGTAAGGTAATCAGCGCCCCCGGCAATTGGATTTATCATCGTTAGCTGAAGAAACGTTTAACTGAAGAAAAAAAAAAAAATACGTAATAGAAAATCTAGGCCTGAAGGACTTAGGTCGACGGCCCTTTGTCAACGTATATGATTATTCTTACACTGAGAAAAAAAATCAATTGAGTCAACAAAATGAGCGCTGACGGGTGGCGAAATAAACTTTTGGTTGATCGAACGAAATAATTGTCATAGGAAGTAAAGAAACATTTCTTTCGACGGCCTGTTAGTTCGATTAACGAGGTATTCCTTTCGATCAATCAAACATTTTTTTCGCCACCCGTAAGCGCACATTTTGTTGACTCAATTGATTTTTTTCTCTGTGTAGGTATAAGATTTAGTATCAATAAATTTTGTATTGCCGCCTATTAAATCTTTTATATATTTTAGAAATTTGTGGACTCCCTTCAAGGACTCCCTTCCAGGAACTGCCAGTTGACGTAAAAATAATCGCGCCAACAAGCGCATGTCAGCCTTAAATCGTATTTTCCACATTTCCACCACATTTAGCGGTCGATTATAACTCCACTAGCATTCATACATTAAGATATATTTTGCGTCCGGATAATTCTATACTTTCGCCCGCAGCGCCACGGCCGTAGTGGCGCGAGATAATAAATTGATCGACGAGGATAATTTGTACTGGAGAGCTCGCTGTGTGTATACTTATACGGAGTCTGTCAGGAAGACAGCCGCAGCCGGCGCAGTGAGCGCACAGCACCGGCCACTGGCATGAGTGATCTATTTTCTTTAATTTTTAGAAAACGGCTCTGATTAATTGATTGATAAGGATAATTGATAGTGGAGCAGCTAGCCGTCAGGCAAATTGCATCGGGTATTTATAAATCGTTACGCACTGTAACCGTGTTATCCATCGATAACTGGTTATCCCGAGTGCCGGTTGGCTCGTTGTACTATTAGCGTCGAACTGTGTCGGATGCTGACGATGGGAAGGCCGACACATTTCGGTCGGTTCGACGTCCGTTCGCTACGGACAGGCTAGACAGGATGTTTTGTGCGAGCATAACGCGCCTCTTAAGTTTGCACGAAATCTTCGACCAAGACGCTGCACATCACCTTTTTACCGCGTCTGCCACATCCTCGTCTCACGGCTGCCTCTTAAGTTCTATGCTTATTCTTCCCTCGCCTATTCTCGACTCGACGCTCGTGCATTTCTCGAAGGATACAGCGGCACTATTTTCCGTGCATGCTTCTGTGTCTGACGCCCATTCCCGTCTGGTGATTCCGCACCGACACGATGCTCGATGCCTTGGCCGACGAGAACGTAAGCGCGGACTTACGTCTTTCGAGCGAACAACCCGCACGAATGTTGGTCTAGCTGTGCAAACAGACGCGGGGGCGGGAGGAGGAGGAACCCAAGCGAAAGAGAAGAAAACTGGACGGGATATAAAGAGCGCGGAGAACTATCGGCCAAAGGCCCGCGCTGGCTCGGACGATGACGATGCTTCTTCGAACGTCAACGACATCGTGCACGGTCGGTCTCGCCGCGCGGAGGAAGACTGTTTTCTCCGGTCGCTATTATTACACTTTTGATTGTGTCATCCGAGTCGGTGCTGTAAATTTATTGCACGCGAAAAGTGGCTGCTGTTACTTTGACTGTTCGATTTGACTCTTTTATTTTCGTCGTTAAATGTTTTTAGAGAATATAGATTGCAGATTACAGTTGCGGACCGAGCCGCTAATTCTTTGTGGCCTTAATTATGGAAACACATCAACCCCCGTTCAATTGAACCGCATCGGAGTCGTTTGACCGGTCGGTAAAATTAGCAGCTGTAAGTGTGTGTTCATTGACAATACATATGATGATTTAATAACCTTTTTTCGTATTAAACATTTATACATTTGCACATTTATATATACATGTATATTTATATATACATGTATTAATGAAGCAGTCCACCCCCGGGTTTCTTATATTTGGTCTGGGATGGGTCTGTAGATTTCGCGTTCATTTCTGATTCGAATTGGGTGCTGATATGTAAATAGACAGATCGACAGATAGAATTTTATCGAGTCCTGGGACATCTGCCTTAAGGATCGATGCAGTATAGGCAGAACAAGCGAGACAGTGCAGAGTATAATAAGCAAATCGATATATAAATACATTTATATTTATCGTTATTGCCCCACGCGTCTTAAAACTACTGCTTTATAGCGGGTCAGCTCGGTTGATGCTTAATTACCAAGTCCTCATTGAGTTTTTGTCCATTTTTGTTTTTTCGTCTTTACGCACTGAGCCAGTCCCTCCATTTTTGCGGCGATATATAAATAGATAAATAAATAGTAGCGCAGAGTCAAACCCTACGTTCTGACAGAGGCAAATCTCAGTACTCCGCCTCTTCACGTTCCAGGCACGTATGTTACATATGTAGGATCTGTTAGATCGGTAAAATTATTGAGTGCCTATTTGCAGATTAGTAACTATTCTCATCGTCGTTTTTCTTGTAAAATTTCAATGTCCCCTCTTTTATTTTTAGACGGTAAATTTTGTTATTCGTCGCTGCGCCGAAAAAAGACGGTATTGCGAAGCGGTCTCCGCTGCCGTGACATTGCGGAGGCCCCCAACCCGGGGGGGTCGGGGCGCCGACGCCCGGGCCCCCCCCTTCCCCCCCCCCCCCCCCCCCTCCGACTCGGGACAAGACCAGAACTACACAGTATTATGTAGCCGATCTCGTGTATTCGAACGGAGCCGAGCATCAGCAGAACAGCATCAGAGTATTATTATACCCCTGCCGGCCGGCATCCTCTCGTACATTACGAACGATCGCTTTTATTGCAAGATTTATAGCTTTTCGTCGTTTATGTGTCCGACGACCGACCTCGTCCGAACTCCCGGCTGAAGAACACAGTCCAGACTAGAGAACTTTAGAGGCAACGCTCTTCGCTTCAGCGTCCTCCTCGCTCCCTCTGCGGCAGAAAACCAGGCCCGATAAAGACACGACGAATATCAACTTTTTTTTTTGCAAATCTCCGTATACGCGATCGCTCGAAGAGCATCGGACGCGTCTCTCGGATTCTCTCATTGTCCGTCCAGACATGCGCAGAGCGACGGCCGCCGGACCGCGAGAGCGATCGTCAAGCCCGAACGCGTGAACCCTTAATTGGTATCCGGTTTTATTACCCAGATGAGCGAGTTCCCGAGATAAACTGGTCCTCATAAGCGTCATACTCAGAGAAGAGAATGCAATTACAAATACGTAAGAGGTATAGAGAAGGTTTCTCCGACGCATGCGCGTGTACGCGTTCCTCCTGGTTAATTGGATACTCGTTTCGGTGCCTCGCCTCTCAGAAGCAACGCCGGTATGATAAATAGCGACCTTGCGATAACTCTTCTTGGGCCACGTGATGACCCGAAATTGGGACATAAATAGAAATCGCTGTTTCCTTACGAATCAACGAAATGTAGTTGGTTTCTTTTTCTCTTAGAAACTACAAAGACCTCACGGAAAAAAAATGTTGTCCCAGGGATTTTCAAGTTTTGGAGATAAACGATATCATCGAGAAAAAATTACCTTTTCAATTAAAATACATGTTGTTTTTTTTATATTTTTTTATGAAAATGAATTTCCTTCTTCCATGGATCAATGTCGAATTTATCGAAAGGTGGTTATATAGTCCCGAGGCGATTAATTTGGTTGGGTCAACGACACAGTTGGTTGCCTACCAATCAATTTTTTTCAGCCGAACGAATTAACTATTTGGCAACCAACTAAACTGTTTTCCCAAGCGAATAACTCGAATAAATAGCCGGGAGGCTGTTTAACTGCGCGGTTGATTCGGGCGACTAATTATGTTTCCCCGCGTGGGTTAACTTTCTCTCTCAAGTTCCAAAGTTGCAACTTTGTCGAGGCTCCTCGCTCGATGTATCAATGACCGCTTGCATACCACCTCGTCCCCGAGTTCAGAGCTCGGCGGGCCGGTTCGTGTGTGTCTCCGGAGCTGGCGGAGTTATCACAAGGCTGTCTTGTACGCTCGTCTGTCTGCGAGAGTCGTGGCATCAGCGGGGGAGCACAATGAATCCCATTGTACTTCTCCTCTCCCTCGCGCATGTACATAGTATAGCGACTGTATTTTATACAGCACGGAACGACGATGATCCGTGCGCGATCTGTTATTTGTCATCGGATTTCTCTCAGCCGCCCTCGCCTCGCCATCATACTTGATACATTTCTTGCGTCTCTCGTCTACTCTGTACCGATGCGATGCTGGCCACTCCGTTTCTCATCACGACGCTCTTCAGGGACTCTAGCGCGCACCCTTTCCCGTCCCTCGCGGGCTTAGCACGTCCGTCGCCGAAAGCTCCAGCTCGTAAGTCACATCGTGTAAGCTACGAATTTGTCTCCGCTCGAATGTGCATTTTTTATTCTCTGATCTGTCACCGGTCTCGAAAAAAATATGAATAAATATCGTATTCGGCGATAATAGAAGAACGTATTCGCTGAGTGGTAACTCGACGAGAGTCTTCATTGTGCTATGGTAAAAAAAACATTAATTATTGTGAGAAACGACGGTCATTTCTTTGATTCATCGAAGGAGGGAAAAGTGTAAATTTTCCTATTTTTTTACGTCGTTTTTTTGCACCATTTTTGTAATGATAAACATTGAGTTTCATATGACAGAAACGTCTATTCTGGTTATAAAAAAAATAGTCCGCCATCGATTTGTAAAATTTGTTTATTTTTATCCGCGTAAGTTGGACTCTTCGTCCAGCAAAAAATTGATCTTTTTTTGGAAATTCTTTTATCGCCACAATTTCATCGAGCAAGGCCAAAAGCGTCGCGAACACACGAATTCTACACTCGTACTCGGCATTACATCGAGCGGTTTCTTCATAGCGCCGCCTCGGCCTGGAATCGGAAATTTATCGGACTATTTCGTATAATTAACATTCGGAATGCTCGCTAACCCGATTCGCAAGCAAAGGTTTATCTGAATCTATATATACGGGTCGAGAGGGAGGTCCGATCGGAGATACTCAGAGAAAAACTCGTTTCGGAGACCGCGTATATCGCGGCGAAAATCGTAAGGGCGTATCTGCCGCGTTTCACCGTGCAAGATACGCCCTTCCGGTTCCCAGTGGCGCGGCACGTTCGTATCTTCGTGCATGTGCGCGGTTCGAAAAGAAGCGGGACACGCATCGGGCTCTGCGCGAAGAGATTCGATGCGATCGGGTCGTTTTCGCAACGTGTGTTACGCGCACCGGATGGACAAGAGAGCCGCGACGATGCGTTAAAAGCAGCATCAGCATCTTGTCTCTCCCGACAAGACGAACATGCAGACATTTACCCCCCTCGCCACCCCCTGCCTCGGTCGTTCTGGACGCAACCGGTTTTCCGAACGGTTCCCGACGACGACTAAGACGACGACGACGACGAAGACGACGGGTTTCGAGTAATGGAAACGCAACGAGAGATTCGATGCGCGGGTACATGCAAGACCTTAATGGAACACGAGTAGACCTACAGGAAGGGGACCATACCGGCGTCCTGCTTTGCGGTCGCGAAACTCATTTCGAATAAAAATAAAATAAATAAACAAATAAGAGAAAACGAATTCTTCGGAGATGTTAATTGGTACACGGATGATACAATCTTAGCATGTTTCTGCTGGCAGCAAAGTCGTTCGTAATTATTAGGTGGACGGTGGTTTATCTCTGCGGCGCATCGATAATTTGCATGGCTCGTCTGCGACGATACAAAATAAAGAAACTTTGACGATGGTCTTCGATTAAGGAGACGCTACGAAGCATGAAACATGCGCTCGGGCGGCTTTTCCCACGCTGCGGCTCGCAACGTCGCTGTCAAAGACGTTCGGACATTGCAGCTTTGATTCTTTGTGTTTTTTTGTCTTTCTATTTTACCGACAGGTGTCTGCAACTTCTCGGTTAGAAAATTTCAGAGAGAACCGACCTCCGGCTAAGGAAATGAAAGAGGAAAAAAAAAGATCATCGGAACGTCACCGTCTGTCAGGTACAGTGCCAGCAGTAACTTTCTTTTGCGACGCGTGTCTTCGCGCGAGGACGCGGAACTTCATTCGGAATTATACTCGGGATTACTTATTTTTCGTTTTTAATATACATCTCGAGTTACTTATCTCTCGCGCCATCTCGCAGATCTCACGATAATTAAAATCTAATTATCGTGCCTCACATTCACTTCTGAAGATCGAGCATCGATAACATTTTCTGCAAACCCCTTATCACTCTATCCCTCATCATGAAAATAATAATTTGCCGAGAATTAATAGTAATAATAATTTATCGAGCATTCGCAACAGAAATACATTCGTCTGATATTTACGTTTACACATTTGGTAACATTATGTGGAATTCCTCTTATACAAGCTAGTGGAGCTAATGCTTAAAATACGAAGTGTTTCTTACGCGCTCAATACAGACGAAGTGATTGCAAAACTGCCATAAGCACTTATCCGCAACCTAAAAATTATATTAACAGATAGCAATAAAAATATAATTTTTTTTTTTTATAAATCGTGACTGGCCTAAGAAAGGAAGTGAGCCGATTTAAGTCACGTTTAAGCGTTTACTTCTTAAACGCGGGTTTATTATATGGTATAGTATTCGCGCGTCTGCACTCGTTTGCTGGACAGCCAAATGAGATCCGGGGGCGTAGTCTATCATTAACTCTAACGACTCGCATCGTCGTCGTTTTCTGAACCGCGGGTCGACTGTACTCGCCATTCGCGCGCGTTCGAGTTACTTACTTTGCACCATTGTCCTCGTCGTGTGGTCTAAGAGCTTATTACGTCCCGGCCGGGCGAGCGTGCGCGCGACCGGTCGTACGCAGACGCGCGCGGCCGTACACCGCCGTCTCTACTTGCATTCAATGCAAATCGCTCGCTAAACGGACGATGTCGAGATGGTGGTCTTTCGCGTCTTTTGGCTTGCGGTGAAAGCGAGTTCGACGGTTCTTTTTTTAACCTGCCGCTCGGATGACAATGAAGGTATATCATAAACTTCATTAAAAGCAGACACTAACGTTTCAATTTGTCCATTGAAAAGAAAAAATAACTAAAAAACATAAAACACCTCTTTTCATCATAGCCCTTTGAATGCCGCAAGTCTCAATCTTCAGCAATTTCTTCTTGAAAAAATCTAGGTTCAAAACCAGTCATATTTAAAACGTAAAAATATAAAACATTTAAAGAGGCCATTTTCAAAAACCGGAAATTCGAGCCTACAGTCATAACACTGGATTGGCCATACACCCTGAACTACCCCACCATTTGATGTCCTGGTATGCTTATGTTATGTACTATGTTGTGGTTGATGAAAAAGTAAAACATAAAACCTCTTTTCATCACGGCCCTTTGAATGCCGCAAGTCTCAATCTTCAGCAATTTCTTCTTGAAAAAAATCTAGGTTTAAAACCGGTCATATTTAAAACGTAAAAATATAAAAATTTAAAGAGGCCATTTTCAAAAACCGGAAACTCGAGCCTACAGTCATAACATTGGATTGGCCATACGCCCTGAATTACCCCACTAATTTATGTCCTGTTATGCTCATGTTATGTACTATGTTGTGGTTGATGAAAAATTGGTCTCCGTTTAACGCGAGAGATACGACCATTTATGAAACCGGAAATGGGTGCCTACATTCATAACAACAGATTGGCCATACAACCTGAACTACCCCAGCAATTTATTTATTTACTGTTCTGGTTGAAGAAAGAAAAAAAAATACAAATGAGACTTCGTGAAATGCGTTCGCGACTTCGTGGCCTCGATCCCGTCTCAATTTCCGGTTCGGTCTGGCGTCCGACCGGATGCCAGCCAAGAAAAGCACGACATGCCCGCTCGCTGTACGGAATACATTGTATCGCCGTGATTGTATGAGTGCGCCCGTACACAACGACGGCAACACCGAGAGAACAAGTTCTACGCTGCTATACAGATTCGAGCATAAGTATGCATTGAATACACGAGTGAAGCGTGCGTTGGCAGCGGGCGAGATAACAGATGCGAGATATCTCTCCCGTATGCGTTCGGGGCGTCCGGTAATATCGAGAGCGGTCAGCACGAGTGCGAAAAAAAATGGGGGAGGAGAGGCGAGGGAGAGAGACGGGCAGAGAGAGAGAGTGAGTCGGAGGAGAGCGATATGAGAATGTATTTCTGTTGAAGCTTATTTATGGACCCGCGATACGCGCGGCCGCGGTCATGCGGTCGCGCGGAAAGAAGCTGAATTTATCTCGAATTCGTAACTGAGGACGACGAAGGAGCGTGAAAAAAAAAAAA
>JAPYZD010004728.1:0-10870 GCA_030522725.1 Ichneumoninae sp. B BG-2022a | reverse complement strand
TGTTGCCGGGTAATTTGTTAACCAATTAATTTTTTGATGAATTTGTTAATAACATTTTGCAATTATCATTATGCAAAATGAATCTTCTCAGTACCTTTAATATACATGATTTTATTCATATTTTTACACCATCAAGAAGTACTTGCAATTTTCTCTTATTGTTGTCCAACTTATGCGAAGTCAGCGCGCAGCGAGACTCCCTCCTTAAAGGGTTAACAATAGTACTTTTTGTAACAAGCGCACAAAAACTTTCACTTTTTATGCCTGTACCGTGGCGAAAGCGTGCGAAAAAATAACTAGAGTATTAAAAAGCTGTGTAAAAATTAACTAGTGCGATGTGCGCATGCACAGTACTTTTCTCGCACGCCTTACTAAAAAGCGCCACTTTTGCTACGCTTTACAGGCACGAGAAGTGGGACTTTTTGTGCACGTGCTACAAAAACATTTATTGTCCACAAAGGTACACAATTTTTTTTCTTGTTAATTTTATAATCTTCTCAGTTGGAACTACTGTTCGTCGACGAGAAACGTAATGTGGATTGCCGTGGACAAGAAATGTTTGTCAAATGTACAAGCCTACTTTTTACTGTGCACTCTTCCATACCAGGATGTGAAAATAATTTGTTTCTTCTTCTTCGAACTTCAAGGTACAAGAGGCAAGTGAAACACGCTCGGCTTCGGGAACAAACGAGGCCTCCACTAAGCTACGTGTCGTCGGGCCCCGGAATGGTAAACGCCCAGTCTCACACGACGCTGGGAACTCTAGGACCTGGTACAATGGTAACTCTGGGCCCTCACGAAGGTCCCTACGAATGGGGCGCGGATACGACGCTCTATCATCCCAGCACATTGTCGAGAGCGTGAAGACACGAGAGATTTTGAAAAAATCTTGACAGTCCCCGACAGGCTAAAAAAGTCCGAGTAGAATGGTGCTCAGTGTGTTAACGTGAAGATCACGGACAATCCAGGATTGAGTGAATTTTCACAGTAGGTTTTTTTAATTTTTTTTAATACCATATGTCTTCGTATTCCTCACGCGACTCCGTGACGAAAAACTAAACTGTACATTGAACGAGGCGTCGACTATTGTTTTCGTTCGCTATATCTACATGAGTTAAAGAGACGGTAAGTGGCGATCGTGCTCTTTTTGTATTGTATAAATCGTACTTAAGTATCGTGAAATAAATTAAAAAATGTACATTTTATAATATTTATATTATTCATATTTTTTAAAAATTAGAAAAAAAGCAAACATATGAATAGTCTTCCAAAACACTTGCTAGTTGAGCCACTATAGTTAATAATCACGCGCGCGGAGAGATCTCGAAAGTTGCGTGTTTAATACCATTTGCGAATATGTCAAGGTCAACCCAGTGGATCCGATAGTTACGATGTTTACGATCTTCATCAAAGTGTCGGCGTTTAATCGGCATCGCGTGAAAATTAGGGGCAGGGGGGAATAAAAGGCTGAAGAAAATTCGCTCGTGCTACACGCTCGTGCGTCCAAGAGACCATGAACCAACCGAGATATCACATATTGTGTTTTATATTTATTCTGCCAGGAATTCAAGATACGAGACTCTCTCGGCGCAATTACACTAATTATTCTCACAGAGAAATCTTCCTCGGCTCTTCGGGCTTTCTCTTTTCTAACGAAGGCCTGTCAATCCAGCCTCTTCGATAATCTTTATTTTTGACATCGCCTTTGGTACAGCTGTATCAACGAAATTTTAGTCCGTCGCTATGAGGCCATCGGCGAACGCCTGGAATCCCTCCGGCGTGTCTATGTCTTTGCTGTAGTTCGTCAAATTTTTTTTTTCCAGCTCTTGACAATTTTTGCACTCGTCGATCGTGTCGGAAAGATTTTTTTCCGTGGAAGCGGAGTCTTTCTCTTGGATCAATTCGGCAGTCGTGGCCTCATCGACTTCTTCCTCGTTACCGGAACTCGGCAGATCACTACTATCGGTGCTTTCTTCCTGGTTATCGTCGCTCACATTTCCGCTGTCGTCGTCCGACATTTCAAGATAATTTTGACCTTTTAAATTATGCGGCATCTCGGTCGAGTCCGGCAGATCCGTCTCCTCGTACTTCGATTCCTCTATAGCCGAGTGATCGGTCAGCTGTTTGGTGATCGCGTCGAAGGGCGACATCACGCTGTGCATGAACTTCCGGTGCTCCTCCGGTCGCATCGATTCCGATCTATGAATTATGTCGTTTCTGAAATGCAATAATCATTCAATGTATACAATTTTACAATTATGTGTAAAATAGAAAAGTAGAAATTATGTGCACATATCGGAGATGGGCTGCATTTGAAGAACCGGATACTCGTTTGGTACTTCGAGTACTAAGTACAAGTATTTTTTGAGTACACCGTTAAAATCTTATTAAATGGAAACAATTTTTTATGTTACGATAAAGTTGCAAAGTAATTTACACATGGCTTCCTCATTTACTACAATTTTGCGCGCAGCTCCGTCTACCAGGAAGCCAAAATCGACCAACGAAGTTTCTCATAGAGAAAGCTATGTGCAAATTACTTGGCACCTTTTTTTGTAAAGCCTACATAATGCTTAACGCTACGAACGTAATTGCAAAAAATACTTGGAAAAGGTACTTGAGAAATACTTACAGATCAAAAAATACTTGAGAAATACTTAAAGAACAAAAAATACTTGTGATGCTTTGCACTTTGCACTTGAAGTATTTTTTGGTACATTTGCCTAGTTCTGATCCATGGACACATAAAGAATTACATTTTTTAGTGGTTTCGTATACAATGAAAAAACTTGAACCTGATGGCACAATTTACATGTTTTTTTCCCAAACCATTAAGATGGATCTCTAGATGGATTCGGAGCATAATAATGTTCATTTTATCGTTGTCATTTTTTTTTTGTGTGAACAATTATGTAGTACCATATATTACAGCTCCGGGTTACATGGCCAGTTAATTCACACAGAGGTCGAAGCTTATTGCGAAGTTGTCGAAGAGACTGATGACGTTCCGCGAGAATAGTTTTTTCTTTGTATCTTTTTTTTTTCACGAATTACATCACACGTTGATGTTCACTCCCAGCCTGACATTTCGCCTCTTCGAGCCCACACAACGCCGACGACTTTTCAGTGAAAGTCCCCCAAGCGTTTCATCGATCTTCCCGATTAAATACCGTGGGCGGACAACATTTGCCTTGCCGATCGCACACACGGTAAAAAAATTCTTTCCACGTTTACCAAACATGTCCACAAAGGCCAACAGTCTTTGTTTTCTTGTTAATTTTACAATATCTTGTTTTCAACTAAACGCATTGTTAGTTGTGTTAATTGTAAAATTAGGAAGACAAAAAAACATTATAAATCTTTGTGAACAAGACATGTTTGCTGAGTGTACAAATCTTTGTTTGTAGGGGAGAGCGGGGAAAAATAGGGCAACGGGGAAAAACGGGGTTTTTGGGCAAAACTAAATTTTTCAATAATTTTTCGATCGGACAAGGTGGCAAAACTGGGCAGAAAAGCCTGATGTACCCGATAGGGCGAAATCGGGCATCCAAAAATTATTGGAAAATGACGTTTTGCCCCGTTGCCCCATGTTGCCCCGCTCTACCCTACCTCGTAGAAACACCTGAACGTTTATTTACGATTATCTCACCTGTTGAGTTTATTCTTCTTCCGAGGATACAAGTTAAGATGAAATATCATTTGTTGGCGCTCCTCCTCGTCGGAGGGTCCCGCTTGTCCCGCTGGAACAGCGACTACCGGAAACGGTTGGGACTGCCCATGATGGTACCTTTTGCCCCGATTGATAGGCAGCGGCCTCCTGGGATCGTATTGATCCATGCTTATGGCCGGCCTCGGCCTCGATGCCTTCGTGTGGGGTTCCTCGTTCAGATCCGTTATCGGATAGATGTCCAGCATCACGCTGAACGGTTTCGGCTTCTTCCTACCGTAATTCCCATAAGACTGGGCACCCGCGTTGTCGTTGTACTGAATATCTTGGATCGGTATCTGGGGTATCGGCTTGACGTAATTCGTCGCCGGCCTTTGGAAGAACGGGTCGTAGTACGGATTGTATCTGTGAGTTCCCGATGGCGAAAATCTGCGGACACGAGGCCGTCGCGACAGTTAATTTATTTTCTTTTAAGGAGGGAGTCTCGCTGCGCGCTGACATCGCACAAGTTCGACAACAATAAGAGAAAATTGCAAGTACTTCTTGATGGTGTAAAAATCTGAAAAAAAATCATGTATACTAAAGGTACTGAGAAGATTAACTTTGCATAATAATAATAATTGCAAAATGTTATTAAAAAAATTAATTGGTTAACAAATTACCCGGCAACAAAACTTTTATTTTTAAGGATTTTTAAGGAATCGTTGATTTTTTTTTGTAGAACGAAAATCAACGATTACTTAAAAATCTGAAAAAATTCATACGTGTTCAGAAAAATAAACGAATAATTTTCATTAAAAAAAAGTTTTGTTGCCGAGTAATTTGTTAACCAATGAATTTTTTGATGACTTTGTTAATAACATTTTGCAATTATTATTATGCAAAATTAATTGTCTCAGTACCTTTAGTATACATGATTTTTTCAGATTTTTACACCATGAAGAAGTACTTGCAATTGTCTCTTATTGTTGTCGAACTTATGCGAAGTCGGCGCGCAGCGAGACTCCCTCCTTAACTCATATCATACTTTACCTTACAAATTTTTTTTATTTTCGCGAACTTACCGAACGTTCGAGGGTGCAAGCAGATTCACATCCGTCGGATGTTTCGGCTTGTACATGTAGAACGGATCTCCGCCGTGTCCTGTCGCGAATCTCGAGCTATGCGACATCTCTTCGTCATCCATGTCTTCCTCCTCGTCGTCTTCTTCCTGGCCACCGCTCGGATCTATGTGGTACCCGTTTCTGTCGCTGTTCGCCATTAGCTCACCCACTTCCGGATAGAGATCCAACTTCTTCGGATTGACGTAAACGCCGGTAAACTTTATACCGCGATTCATGATGTTCGGATCGTTGGTTAAGTACTTTATGATGTCCTGAATGTTCCTCGACGTGTGGGGATATCGGTACTGGGTTAGCTGAGGAAACTTTTGACGCTTGTTGAACGATACCGGCTGAGGTGTCTTGAGCTCGAAGTGAAACGGAGCTGGACGCGGTTCCTCCTCGTTGAATTCTTCCGAGGGGTCGGGATATTTGTATCTGAAATTTGTACGAAAATGGATCGTGAAAAATAAAGAAATGTCAACTGCGGTGTTAATTGAACCGGGACCATTCAGGTTGATCGACTAGCCTTTCCAGCCTTTTAAGGGGTCAACCGGTTACCTGATTTCGCCGGAAAACTGAGAACTTTAATACGCTGTATTTTATTGCACGCATCTCTCGTGAGGCTGTACCTCGCCACAGAAAAAGTGTGCAAAGTAATTTGCACATGGCTTTCTCATTTATTACAATTTTTCGCATGGCTTTCTCATTTATTACACTTTTTGGCGTGGCTTTCTTATTTATCACAATTTTTCGCATGGCTTTTTCTATGAGAAAGTTCGTTTATTGATTTTTGGTTTCCTCATAGAGGAAGCTATGCCCAAAATTGCAATAAATGAGGAATCCATGTGCAAATTGCTTTGCACCTTTTCTCGCTACATAAAAAATTCTACATCTCGTAAAATTGAAACGGTCAAAATTGATCACAAAATTTAAGCTTTTATCAATTTTTATGTTGCAAATACTTGCGTACTAACTATTTTTATTTACATAGTACTGCGTAGTAAGAGTTAAATGTTTACAATACGGATTGCACATTTTCACTATTTACTTAGCAATAAAAATCAAAATTGATATTTAAAATGTAAAAAATTAATAAAATCTTTCCATTTATTTTTTTTGGTACCATAAAAAAAACCATCCGGCCATACCACGGAAAGGTTACCCTATTTTGATGAATACTCGATTAATACCTTTGCCTGACTCGGTAGACAACAGCGTGATTGTTGAACAATTGTTTTCCCTCGACTTCCTCGCTCTCGTTTTTTCCATCCATCTCCTCGATGAGTCTCTTGCGTAGCTTGAAGTTCTCCAGACTCTGGCTCCGCGTTTCGGGATTCATGGTACTCGGATCCTTGGTGTCCCCACGAATGAGCGAGTCCTCGGCCCTATCAACGTACGTTATCACCCGCGAATCCGCGTTATCCGAACGGTCCTGGATTCGAAAAGTTTCTGTCCCGTTCGGCTCGCCATTGGGCGAAGCGGTTGTACTTGCGAATTGCCTCTTCGGCAAAATGATGGATTTCTTCAGAGCGTTCTGCAGTATGTATATATGTTTCGTTTCCTGGCTTACTTTGCTGCTAGCCGAGGCTCCCGAGGCGAAGTCGTAGATGAAAATTGCAGCCTGCGATATAAAAAAAAAAAAACAACAACAACACCAATAGTTATTTATATTGGAAGGGCGTAGAAAGGGAGTTCTTGACGTGTGTGGTATTTACACAAATCAGTACGCCCTTTTCTACGCCCATGCCATTCACATAATTTTTCCTAATAAATCCACAAAAATCATGCTTTTCGATTTTGGAAAGTGTGCATAGAAAGGCAGTTTCCCGTTTCACTAGTGCGGGAAAAAATACCATATTGGGTTTATACGCATGCACATTATTTTTCCTGCAGGTGATGCGAAAAAATGCTTTTCTGCGCACACTTCACAGGAACGGAAAGCAGGAATTTACGTGCGTTAAGAACACAAGTGTATCCATCCAGATAGCTGGCGATTACGGCTAATCGTCGGCACTGTCGCTACAAACGTCGCCGCTTCATGCCGGAACAATTATGGAAAGAAAAGAAAATGATAATGATTATATTCATTAAAAAAATCGTAAAAAAAGAAATGAAAACGATTGTGAGCATATTCACAGAGATAAGCGATCGAAAGAAGTGTCAAAGCCGCTTTGTCACAATCGTTCGGTGCTGTGGCGTTAAATTGCAGAGAATTCTTGGCGAGCGCCTGCGGCCGTCGCGGTGCCGAGAAGAGGACAATTAGGCGGCTCTCGAAGGCGTGCGATGTCTTATTCATTCTCCCCGACTTTGAACGCCATTAATTTAGTCGCTGTATCATTAAACATGTTTCTATTTTTACTGCACAAAGTCGAATGTGGAGGCGGTGGGATACACTTAATCCGTGTCCAAGAACAGTTAACGCCCTATATGTGAAGACATGCAGAAATCTGGTTCGCGCGCACGAGGCATAGACATCGTCCGGCGCATCGTCACGCTTTGCAGAATTTTTAGCAACCAGCCTTCGCTCGTTCGCCTTGCTTCCACCCGCGATGCAGCTCTACGTACGGAGCTCGTTTCGCCGAGAGAAAAGAAGCGCGCAATTGAACTACCCATCTTTCTTCCTCCAACGCGAGAAAGTCTTCGCTTTTTTTTATCCGCTCGAAAATTAATAATACAATTTTTTAAGATGCGATCTGAACGAAAAGGTTTTTTTTTTTTTTTGTAATTTAACGAGATCTCCACGGAAGCCGGGATAATTAGGGAATTTCTCATGAGATATAGAGCCACGCGTATCCTCCGTATTAGCGACTGGGAAGCAGCCCTAACGCGCTATAACCAGAAGAGAACGAATGAGAGTGAAAGCGCAGAGCGTCGTGCGCCCGAGCATCTCGGCGATCTTCTTCCCACAATACTTTTGTGGCGGCGTTACATACGATTCTTTTCCCAATTGGGATGTGCATTTTACTTCGCTGTACAGCGAAGACTGCGCTCCCCCGCGAGTGATCGGATGAGCGCACCAAGGAGGATACTGTTGAGCGCAGGAGCGCGTTACCCTGTTCGCTGCTTGCCGTAATTAAAGTTAATTGCCGTGACTAGCTGATTCAGTGATTAATTAAAGATTCGCTCGTGTAGAGATATAATTAAGAAATTCCCAGTTAACGGCGACACTCGCTTAGAAAGTAATTCCATACTTATTATCCCGTCAATGAATTGATAATAACAATGATAACAACAATGTTTATTACTGTTAATTAATGAAATTGATTGAGAAATAAAAATTGTTCCGTAATTAATCGGCGTTATTTTTAGATGCCACTTACCAGCACTACGGCGACCACGGCCATTATTCCAATGACGAATTTTCTTATCACGATTCCGTATCTGCTTCGATTGTAACGATCGCCCCGATCGGAGTAAAGTCCGAGCTCCGAAGTGCTTATTGCCGATCTCCGACCGGTCTCGAACATGTCTCGGTGTCCGCGAATGGGATTTTTTTTTGCTTTCCGGAAGATCGATGATCATTAGTGATCGATCCTCGTTGCGATCGCCGCGCCGATTCTCTTTCAATAAACCCGCTCGGCGCTCATCGCGAATTATCGTTGTAACGAAATCCGAGGACAACGATTAACGTAGGTCACTCTTTCACGATCCTCTTCTCGCGACGTCTGGCAAAAGACTAAAGTCACAACAATGAAACTATTCGGGATGGTGGTATTCTTCGGAAGCAGAAGCTCTACACTTTTCACCTGGCTCTCGTTCCCCATATCTCTCCCGCTGTGGCGAACCCGAGGAATTTTCTTTCTCCTCGTGGGGGCGACTCGTGAATCACCCGTGGTAGGAGTTGCGGGCCGAGTTTTATGGGCTACTTACTCTCCTCGCCACGACGTACGCAGCGAAAAAAAATAATCCTCCGCGTAACAATATCGCCGATCATGGGAATTAAATATTCGCTCCGTTGATCTTGAGGCGGACACAACGAGAGTGCAGCAAGTGGACTCTTCACCGTCACGAATCAACCCGACGATGTGTCGAAAAAACCGTTTTATTAGTCTCTCAATTCCAATTACACTTGTCTCTATTCCGTACAAAAAAAGGATTCGAAGAGAGAAGAAAAAGCAACGTCGGTCGATGAGCGAAAGGCGGCAGAGAGTGTGAAGCAATCGGAGGCTGCGAGAAAGACGTCGTCTCTTTGACTCTCGCGATCCCGACTGTGCAGGCGCGAAGAATAGTGAATAAAAAAAAGAAAAAAACTTTCAACTAAATTCGCACTTTCCCTGACCGCTGACGATTTGCATTACTACTGTGGTTTTTTTTTTTCGATCCCAATGAAACGAATCGCACGCTCACGGAGTCAGCGAGCGCGAGTTCATCTTTTCACTCGGGGTTTGTATACAGTAAATATATATGTAGTTATATGTATAACTCCCACTGACGGGGACAAATGAATTTTTCTCTCGCATCGCCAATTCGCCTTTTAACTTTGTTACCTCCGACGAGAAACCAAAAGTGAAAATACATTTTCCCTTAACGCCTACGATAGTCGAATGAAATCTCGGGAATGGGGTAGTTGTAGCCGAGACTGGGTCTGAAGGTGCTCGGCGGCAGTGTGGGATACGGCGCGGGTCTTCCGGTCGGTGGCGGCAGCGTCGAGGTGCTCGGTGTAATGCTGTAGATCGCCGTTGGATAGGGAGGAGCCGTTACGGTTACGTAGGTTGGTCTGGGGGTGGAGGGAGGAAGATAAGGCGGAGGTCGCGTAACCGGAGGTGGTTGACCGGTCGGTGGAAGGTACTCCAACTTCTTGGTGGTCGCTCGAGTTAACGGAGGGATGTTCGGTGTGGGCGGGGTGGGACGAGGCGTGGTGGTCGTCGTGACGGGAGGAAGATACACCGGTGGCTTGGTCGTGGCTGGCGGAGGTCTTTTGGTAGTTTTCTCGCGTGGCGGCAGATACGTCGGCGGGGTTACCGGAGGAACGGATCTGGTGGTTGGTTTCTGGGTGACTGGAGGAACGTATCTGGTCGTTGGTTTCTGGGTGACCGGAGGAACGTATCTGGTCGTTGGTTTCTGGGTGACCGGAGGAACGTATCTGGTGGTTGGTTTCTGAGTGACCGGAGGAACGTATCTGGTCGTTGGTTTCTGGGTGACCGGAGGAACGTATCTGGTCGTTGGTTTCTGAGTACTCGGGGGAAGATACGTGGGTGGATTGGTCGAGGGTCGGTACGGTGGTTGAGTTACCGGAGGGATGTATTTCGTGGTCCTCTGCGTCACCGGAGGGACGTATCTCGTGGTCGGCTGAGTCACCGGAGGGACGTATCTCGTGGTCCTCTGAGTCACCGGAGGGACGTATCTCGTGGTCGGCTGAGTTACCGGAGGGACGTAGCGCGTCGTTGGCCTCTGAGTCACCGGAGGCTGGTACTGCGTGGTCCTCACTGTTGCGGGAGGCGCACGAGTGGTAGGTCTCGGGGTTTGCGGGGGAAGATAGGTCGGAGGGTTCGTCGGTGGAACCGGTCGTCTCGTCGTGGTTTGCTCCCTCGGCGGCAGGTACGGCGGCTGAGTGACCGGAGGAACGTATCTCGTAGTCGGCTGAGTCACTGGAGGGACGTATCTGGTTGTCGGGCGCTGAGTAAATGGCGGAACGTATCTGGTGGTCGGCTGCGTCACCGGAGGGACGTATCTGGTCGTCGGACGCTGAGTAACTGGCGGAACGTATTTCGTGGTCGGCTGCGTTACGGGGGGTACGTATCTGGTTGTCGGACGCTGAGTGACCGGAGGAGAGTACCTCGTAGTCGGGGGCTGGTAAGGAGGCTGCGTTGGCCGGCCTGGAGTCACCGGAGGGAACGGGACGTTCGGGACATCGTAACAGTAGCCAGTCAATGGATTACACGGCTTCGATGTCGGTGGGGCAGTTGGTGGCCTGCGAAAGGAGAGAAACAAAATATTGCGTGAGTATGATCCAGAAGTGATTCCAGAAGTAACATAGGGGAGAGCGGGGCAAAATGGCACGGCGGGGCAAAACGGGATTATGAAACAAAACGCAACTTCCCAATAACTTTTGGATGGTAGCAATGGTGGCCCGTGGGGCAAAACGGAGTTGAAAACCCGG
>JAPYZD010004727.1:0-10872 GCA_030522725.1 Ichneumoninae sp. B BG-2022a | reverse complement strand
AGTATATTCAATTTAATATACAAATGTTGTGTAAAATGAATGTACGGTAAATAAAAAATAATAAAAAAGTGGTATTTTTAATAAAAGTACTTTAATAGTGCTAAATGTATTTAAAAATTACTTTAAAACTAATGGAATTTTACATAATATTTGTACATTAAATTTAATATACTGGTTTATGCATAAAAGCTTCCAACATCGGTACATTAAATTTACAATTTTTTTAACAGTGAAGTCTGTTATTATCGTGTTAAAAAAAAATCGTCAAAAATGTTATGCACCGAACTGGAAGTTTTCGTGACTATTCTGGTATACTAAATTTCATGTACAATTGTTATGAAAAATTAATATTAATGGTTCAGTGTATTAAAAAAATTGGAAATACCACACTTTTAATAATTTACTTTAATTCCAATGAAAAAGTACATTACTTTTTCATCACAATTGTATATTAAATTTAATGTACCAGTTGCATAAAAACTTCCAATCCGGTGCATCAATTTTACCAATTTTTTTTTTCAGTGTTTATCAGGATGTTTTTTTTTTCAACGTCACCTTTGCATGGGTGAATGGAAAAGGAGGGAAAGTGGGACATAATGTTCATTTCATTAGCGGATGCGGTGTCGTTGTGCGAGGTTGGAAAAATCGCTGCTAATCTCAATTTACGCTGGCAACGCGTAAAAATTATAGTTTGTATAAATAACTGATAACCTTTATTTCTTGCTCGGGTAGACGCGAACGTTCGTTCACTTTAAATTTGTGACTGTTTATTGCTAGTTTATGCCGCCACCTAGATGTGTACACACCGGCGTGGAGCAGCCTTTTCCCCGGGGTACAGCACGACGGCCCAGTCAACTGTTATACTATACTCTGCTACAATAACCAAAGTCCGTCGCGTCATTGTTTTTCCCCGGGAAACCGACAGACCTGAAAGTTTTATCGAAACCTGTCAAGCCTTAGCCGCGAATGGAGTTTCCGGTTCTTCCGCCGTGCACTTTTGTGCCATTAGCCATTAGTGGGACTCTCATCCAGACCTGCGGCGACGCGAGCTTAAAGCCATTTTGAAAAATCAACGATTTTCTCCCATTATGCGTATCGGCGCTCTTCGTCGAATCGCGGTGCATCGTAAACGTGCGTCGAGGTTCAAATTTTATGTGAAATACTTTATGAAATTTGATTTGCAAACACATTTTTAAGGAAAATTCGATTTTACAAAGTGTTTGAAGCAAATTCGAAAGAAAATGTTATGTAGAAAATTCAAAAGAAAATGTTATGTAGAACATTCGAAAGAAAATGGTATGTAGAAAATTCGAAAGAAAATGGTATGTAGAAAATTCGAAAGAAAATGTTGTGGAGAACATTCGAAAGAAAATGTTATGTAGAAAATTTGAAAGAAAATGTTATGTAGAAAATTCAAAAGAAAATGTTATGTAGAAAATTCGAAAGAAAATGTTATGTAGAAAATGCGAAAGAAAATATGTAGAAAATTCGAAATAAAATGTTATGTAGAACATTCGAAAGAAAATGTTATGTAGAAAATTCGAAAGAAAATGTTATGTAGAAAATTCGAAAGAAAATGTTATGTAGAAAATTCGAAATAAAATGTTATGTAGAACATTCGAAAGAAAATGTTATGTAGAAAATTCGAAAGAAAATTTTACGTAAAATAGAAAAAAATGGGAAGAATTTAATGAAAGCGATATAGAACCGATCGTGGTGTAGATCAATGGAGTTGTCCGCTATCTGGATGTGAGCGGGGGACAACGGGGTCGCTCCACTTTTGAACTTCCGGTTGGCCTTCAGTAGCGAGGCCGGACGCAATGATCGATGGACGCGCGGTTATGATCATAGACCCTGGTCTAATTAATTGGTCAATCGGTGAAACGAGCCGCGAGAGCCCGAATAATGCCGCGGGTGCAGTCACACCCGGTACGGGCTGCTCTGTGTTGAGACTTGGGATTTCCGGTCCGCAAGACTCTCCCCCCACTCCCATTGCTCGCGCCTCGCGACCGCATTTAACGGTTTGCATAAACGATTTTCGATGTTACGACCGCCACACGCTCCCATTGTCGAATAACAAACCTGGGACCCGTACAACATGCGCCAAATATTTGCCACAGTGGTGCGGCTGTTGTTGTCTCCCTATCTACAGCACCGCTCACTATTCACCCAACTTTTTAGCTGGGTTTGAATTAGCGAGCGGTATTGCAAAATGATGAAACCCTCGCTACCAATCGTAATTTATTATAATATAAATGCTCGCCCGGATTTTGGTTCTGATTTTTTTTATACGCTTTCCACCATTTCCGTTTTGCAGAAGAAAGTGAAAATAGCGGAAAAAGTTGCTAAAAATGTACACCAAAATTTTATCCATGAATATAAAAGATAATATCGAACTTTGCAATTTTTTTTTAATTCAGGTACCAATTTTCCCTTTCTTACATTTTTTCAGTCAACAGTATGTGAAATACCACAGTCGGTAACAAAAATTATAATAAACTTTTTTGACGAGTTGCGGCACTTGGAATCGAACACTGATAAAAAATACGGGTAAATCACCTAAAGATTCGGACAGGGACGTTGAAATAAAGATTTTCTTGGTAGCACAGCTGAAAGATTAATCGATACAAGAAATAGTTTGACGATTTCACAAAAATATTCTTGAGTCCTTAAAATATGTTGTGGGACGAAGATATTTTTTTTATCGTCCCTGTCAGAATCTTTAGTTGATTCAACGGTATTTTTTTGTCAGTGAACACGTCGGCTCTCGACGAGACTTTTCCCTCGACCGTACACTGCCCTACCCGCGAAAAGAAAAAGTTGGTTGCAGTTTTCTTTACCGACCAGGCACGAGGCGGTCGGCAGAGGTGTTTCACTTAGTCCGAAGAATATTTGATTCGACAGAAAAAGAAAAATGGTAAAAGTTAACAAGAAAATAAAAAAAAGAACTGCAGAATTCGTGAAGAAACGGTTGTTCAATGGACAGACTTATTTTTTTACCGACTACCGGTTAACAAACTTTTAACGTACAAAAAGAACGCACGTTCGATAATTACATTGCCCACGGAGAAAAATCCAATGAACAAAGTTTAGCGTATTAAAGATTAAAAATCCTTGGAACACCAACTTTTTTTTAATTCGCTCGAATAAACGATCGTGGCGCGACTATGCAACGTACACGTATTCCCGCAAAAGTCGTAAATTTCGTTGGGAAATTCAGCGACGATGTGAAACATGCTGGCTCGTGAGGCAAGTGCCTAGATAGAGGGCTGTGTTCACGTGCAGAAACTACAACAATACAACTACGCCACTACACTTGCACTCTGCACTATACATATATACATACATGTATGTACACATACACACGCACACATGAATTCTCGCGGCGAGAATAGTACGGCGGGAGTATTGAAGCCCGGAGGGTTGAAAGTATTGCAAGCTCGCTGCCGCGCTCGAAGCTTTTATATTTACAGTCCTGCGGAAGAAAACGCGGAAGCTCGGCTGCCTAGGCTAACCCGGTTATCCCAGGACATTTCCCGACTGTCAGACTGCACAGCCCGGAGGCTTTTACCGGACGGTATCCCATTCGTGCTTTCTCAAGCTCCTAATTTACCGAGCGCGCCGGCTATAGAAGTCGCTTGCATGCCGTCGGATATCCTCTGGATAACGAAGAAACATTAAAAGCTTTCGAGCTTCAACCCAATCGAATAATCTGTTGCAGAAAGTACCTCGGGTAATGGTGCTACAGGTAATTCTTTGAATAATCTATCGCATAAAAAAAAATCTGTCGGTAAGTGAGAGTGGGGCAAAGCGGGTCACTTAAGGTGGGACCAACTATTCATAAAAAAAAAAATCTGTCGGGAAATGCGAGTGGGGCAAAGTGGGCCAGTTAAGGTCGGGTCAACTATCGCACAGCAAAGATTATGTCGATAAATGAGAGGGGGTAAAGTGGGCCACTTAAGGTGGGGCCAACTATTCATAAAAAAATTCTTTCGGGCAATGAGAGTGGGGCAAAGTGGGCAACTTAAGGTGCAGACGACTATCGCATAAACAAAATTCTGTCGGTAAATGAGAGTGGTGCAAAGTGGGGCCAACTATTCATTAAAAAAAATTCTGTCGCGGATTGAGCGTGGGGCAAAGTGGGCCACTTAAGGTGGGGCCAACTATTCATAAAAAAAAATTCTGTTGGGAAATGAGAGTGGGGCAAAGTTTGTCAGTTAAGGTCCGATCAACTATCGCATAAAAAAGATACTGTCGATAAATGAGAGGGGGTAAAGTGGGCCACTTAAGGTGGGGCCAACTATTCATAAATAAAATTCTGTCGCTAAATGAGAGTGGGGCAAAGTGGGCCACTTAAGGTGGGGCCAACTATTCATAAAAAAAATTCTGTCGCGAATTGAGAGTGGGGCAAAGTGGGCCACTTAAGGTAGAGTCAACTATTCATAAAAAAAATACGGTCGATAAATGAGAGGGGATAAAGTGGGCGAGTTAAGGCGGGGACAACTTTCGCATAAAAAAAAGAATTCTGTCGGAAAATGAGAGGAAAATGAAATGCCAGTGTGTCATATTCACACGACGTCCCGAATTCACACAAGTTCATCCGCTCGGTGAGCAGCGTCGTTGCTCATCTCGATTAATGTTCTCGCCCAAACCCCGAGTGCCTCTTGGTGCGTATAGAAATTGCGTGCGCACATGGAATTCTATGCAGTCATTCAGTGGGTTCCCAACCGGCAGCTTTCGTGGGGCCTCGTAGCCGAAGGGGTTTCGTACGATATTGCGTAGCGGTAAGCGTATTAGCTTGGCCGGCACTAGGATTGGTAAACACGGCCGGTAACACAGGTTGTGCGTCCATAAATTTGCAACTATTACCGGGGCAAGCTTCGGCAATGGAGTTACAGCCGAAACAGTGGCGAGGCGTTGAGTACGTGAACCGGAAACCGCATGCGCAACGGTCGCACGTTGCCGAGGGATTCCGTATTTCAGTCTTACTCGCCGCGAACCCCATTATGACACGACAGGCTAATTAACTCTTTTGAACTCGAGGCCTAAATAATATAGCGACTAAATGCGAAGGCGAATTAAATGATTCGTTAAATACTTTTATTGGAAACGGTTATCGAGCTCACTGCATTTAAGACACGATGCAATTACTGGTGCGATGCTCATTTCTTTTTCTTTTGTTTTTCCTTCAAACTCTCTTTAACGTTTTGTGAGTCAAACCACCCGAAACCGTACCGAAACGCGATCATGTTTTATTACAATTCATTAATTCATTAGTTCAAGTGGAATGAAGCAAACTACACTTCGAGGTCACCCGAATATTATTTTTTATTATTATTATTAATCCTGGAGGACATACTTTTTTTTTTAATACGAAATGAATTGTTTCCAGTGCGGCGTTTGGGAAATGTAAGAGAAGGGCATTACATGGTGCAAAATAAATAGTTTGCCGAACGAATCGCGTTAAATACGCTACACACGATTTATCTAGTTAGACAAAAAAAGTATTGTCTAGTAATTGGTTAATTGGCCTAATGAAATGAATCGCCTGCAGGGCACGCAACTTCGCAGTCGATTGGTGCAACTGATTATTATTCTCCAGGCGTGTTCGAATGGTTAACTAAATACCAGTAGGTGGGCAGGAACAAAGTTTTGATCGATAGTTTAACTATAAAACGAGGTCAATTATCGATCAATTATTCTCTACTGAAACTCGAAATTTCGATACGCCCGATACCCGACTCGACATGCTTACCGAGGAGCCTAACGAAGTTATCGAAATACCTAAATCGATACCCGACACACCGTAACTAGCAGTGATTAATCGTCACGAATTGATAAGATTTATTGAACGCCGATAGCTTGCCCAAAATTATGTCGAGATAAAATACTTGCTGTATCGCTCGCGCATTACGAAATTTTCGTAAAAATGTAATTAAGTTAAATTAAAAATAGCGAGAGTCGATCGCATTGAAGATACTGATGATATTTCCATTCACGAAGACTCGAAAAATTCCTAGTCGATTTTACATTTTTCTCCCGGAGACTCGCACAATAGCGACGGCCGGAATGTTGTTTCACGTGCCAGTGGCTTCCTATACGTTAACCGGAGCTCCGCGGGATCTGCGAAACCATCACACAATATTCGGCCCGGAGCTACCGAATTCTCGACTTTACCTTCTGGAGCGGCTCGACGCAACCGAGGGGCGGTCGATACGCATCGAGAAGAACTCCAATAATGTTATGTAACTTTTTGCAAACTCAAGAAATATCGCATTCAATATTTTTACGAGGGCAAAACACGTGCGGGGGAAAAAAGACTACGCGTTCCTCGAATAAACGAGCGCTCGTGTTTTAGCGACAATGAAAAATGATAATAAAAACATTCACGCAGTTGCGTAGAGGTATATCGAAATATATGGCGATAGCGAACGTTATCAAGATTCACCTACAATGAAACCGGACGCTATTCATGCCCGAGATAGTAAAACAAAAATCAGATACGATTTGCAATGCCATCTCGAAAAGTCACTTTGACTTTGATTCCTCTTACACCAAGGCGACATTTTTTATTTATTTTCTTTTTTAATTTTTTTTTTGCCCGAATTATACCATTATATTTTAATTACCCGCTCGCCGCGCACTGCAGCTGAGTCATAAATCCGCCGAATAACTTTTTTTTAGCTTTTTACTACAAAGAAGTTATACACCGCTTTCGCAACTTTTAATAATGTAAAACGTGCATAGGAGCCCCTCAGGTCGCGTTTCGCTGAACATCAGGACATTCATAAAAATTACAGCCGCAACTTTTCGCAGAAGAGTGTCGCGTGAAAATTCTTGTGAAGGGTCTGCAATCGATGTACAATGCAATCGATGTAGAATGCAATCGATGTAGAATGCAATCGATGTACAATGCAATCGATGTACAATGCAAATCGGTATTGGTAACTATGGGGCAAAAAATAGTCCGAAACAGAGAGCCTCGAATCGATTCTCGACACTGAAAAAAATTCGCATGCGGGCGGCCAAAAAAAAATGTTTGTTTCAATTCTATTTGTAATTCTTACAATTCCATACGATATTGAAACAATGACGGCACAACTGGCAAGGCAATATGTTATCGTTTCAACCCGGTATAAAATTAAACGAATTGGAAGTAGAATTGAAACAACATTTTTTCTTCATTGGCAGCCCGCAAGCAAATTTTACTTGAATCAATGATATTTTTTTTCTGTGGCGATATTCAGATTTTATGGCGATGAATTTTCGTATCTTGACGCAAGCGGCTCTTTCGAGTTTAGAAATTTCGAAATGGGTATTGGGAAAATTTAACGATGATAGATAATGAGGCCAAGACGCTCCGTGATCGTCGATAATGATCGACAATCACTTGGAACGATCAGTCGCGACCGAGTCCGCAACGGGCTCCCGAATTCGATAAGCCACTCGATAAGACGGATGTAACTATTTCGAAATAAAATATTACGGTTGCCGATGATTATAATATTGGACCATTCGATACATTTACTATGCGGTAATGCGGGGACGGAGACAAGAACAAGAAATCTCCCGATAAGGACCCGCTATCGATAGTTCTGGAGATAAAGCGACGCGATAAAAGTCCTACAGCAGTATATAAGACACATCCGAACGCGGAACTGTGCCTTGTATCCAAAGTTACCAAGAAAGATGTTCCTCTCATTGGTGGCCCTCGTCGCGGTGGCATCCGGTAAGTCAACGATTTTTACACCGAACGAAGAACATTAAAGCAAACAAAAAACTATTTTAATGTGCTATTTTTATTCTACAACGGTCAGTTGAAAGAAAAAAAATTAAATCCTCGTTCATTCATAATTATCGAGTTTTTGACGAGAAAAAAAAATCTCCAATCATACACAGAGATATCTAAGATATGTAAAAATTATTGTATACGAAGAAAATCTGACGATATGAAAGCAATTTTTTTTACTGCAAAAAAAAAGTGTTCCAAATCGGTGAGCCTTCTTCTCACAGACTGTTAAAGGATTAACCCTTTAGGAGTGACACCGCCCGAAACCGTACCGAAACGGGACTAACGGGCGCGGAGTGGAGACCACGCTGCTACGCTAGAGCCCAACAATGTGGCCACATGTGTGACTTATAAAGGGTTAAGGTCAAAATAATGGCAAAAATTATCGAATCTTTACGTCAATGTTTTTTTTCGCGATATTTCGAGGAACGAAAGAGTCTAAGAAGAAATACAATTAACCAGAGACGAAAGTTCTAGGAAGAAATACAATTAACCAGAAGCGAAAGTTCTGAGAAGAAACACAACTGACCAGAAACGAAAGTTCTAAGAAGAAAAAAAAATTATCGCAGAAGGTAATTCACTGTTAATTGTTATTTATTTTTTCCTCCCGCAGCCGCCACAATCCCGCGGGAGTTTCCCCGTAACTTCGATCCGTCGCTAACCGGTCGCATAGTGGGCGGCGAGGACACCACCATCGAGGAAGTGCCGTACCAAATAAGTCTTCGGGCTTACGGTCAGCACTACTGCGGCGGTAGCATTATTTCCGAGCACTGGATCGTCACCGCTGCTCACTGCGCGGGACTGCCAATGAAGCAATACGAGATACACGCCGGTAGCACTTTCGCATCCTCCGGAGGTTCGGATCACCGGGTCGTCGATGTAATCATCCATAAAGACTACACCGCGAACAGCTATGGTATCATGTCGGGCGACATTGCGGTCATGCGCGTCGCCGAGCCTTTCGTCCTGGACGAGACCCGCCAGCCGATCGTGCTCGTCAACGAGAACGAGGAGACGCCCGCTGGTAAAGCTGCCACGATCACCGGATGGGGCACCACCGACGGATGGACTCTCCCCGAGATTCTTCAGACCGTGAGCGTGCCGACCATCACCAAGAGCAAATGCAGCAAGCTGTACTCCACTTACGGCGGACTGCCCGCAGGTCAGATCTGCGCCGCCTATCCCGAGGGTGGAAAGGACTCGTGTCAGGGTGACTCCGGTGGTCCAATGGCCATCGATGGACGTCTCGCCGGTGTCGTGTCGTGGGGCGTCGGTTGCGCCGTCGCCGGACACCCCGGTGTCTACACCGAAGTCGCTGCCTTCCGCGCTTGGATAAAGCAACAGACCGGTGTTTAAGTTTCGCTAACTCTTCCCCGTGAAAACATGCGTGGATTCCATGAATTCTGTACTCCGTGACGGAATCGCCGCTCTCAGCGGTCATCTCGCAGTCATAGGTGCACGATACGCGTTTCAGTTTCTAAATACTTTAGGAACTGTACGCACTGTCGTTGTTTGATTGTTTCCGCAGGATAGATGCAATGTTTGTTTTCTCGCACACTTGTACTATTTGTATACGATATCACCGAATAAATATCATTTTATTTAGTAACTTGTGGGGCAGAATTGTTGACGAAAAGATTACCTTGCACCCAAAAACCCTCCGCCAATGATCTTTCAGCGTTTGCCGTGCAGAAATTTCGGCAGGCATCCAGCTGGATTCTACTCGGCTTGCCGTTTCGAATTCCGAGTCCAATTGAAGCTGCGATCAGATTCCAGAAGTGGAATGTTATGCTTGCAAAACGGATCCTGTTGAGCATTCCGGACAGGATTCCATGTTAGATTTTAAACGGTTTTCCAAAATGGATTGCAGACGGATTCCAAGTTGGATTCCGGACGGGTTCCAAGTTGGATTCCGGACGGGAATTCGATTGATCGACCGGTGTCAGTTCGACTTATAATGATAATAAAACTATCAACGAACGAATATCGGGCGCGAAGAGCGTAACGAATATTTCATGTACTTATTCAGTATTTTATCATTGTCGGTCTACGAGCTTTTATTAGGTAACGATTTTTAGTCAACGAGCAGTCATCGATTGTTAATGGACTATGAATAGACATTCAGTTAGTGGCAATTGTTTCACCGAAAATCGGTTTGCTATTACGAGTTTAGTAGTAGTTTTATTCGCCAATCACTTCAAAGTTGTTAATCATATCGTCGGCGAAGTGCAGAGCGTTGAGGTGGTAAATTACTCCTACTATGTCATTGATAAACACATTGACAAGAAGAAGGCCAATATGTAGCTAACAAATTGTAATTGACGATTTGTCAACTGATAATGAAACACATTTTTTAAAAAATAAGTAAACAATGATATCGAACATTGTATGTTAACAGTTAATCTCATAGAACTTTTGGAATTAATTCATGAACTAATTCTTTCTAACCGTATTTAACAGCGACGGAGAAAAAAAAACAAGAGCGCAGCACAGATCTCGGTTCTCTGGCTGATTTGGCCTCAATGGACAATGATCTACTATTCATAACGAGGTCACGACAGTTTGGGGCTATTTGTGATTACCGATAATCACTGTGGACGATCAACCACGACGAAGGTCCCGGTGGCGCCTGGAATTCGATAAGCTGCTCGATACGTCGAATTTACGGATTTACGAAATAACTCGTAAATGTTACGATCGTTAGGCAAGATCACAACTATCATCGCATATGGACTTCCGTTAGATTTATCATGTGATAATGGGTCGAAAGATAAAATCAAGGTGATAGAAGCTGTCCGGTAGTATAAAAGACATCGCCGAATACGGAACTGTACACTGTATCCCAAGACAGGAGGAAATGTATTCAGCCTCCTGCCATTGATAGCCCTCGCCGCGGTCGCATCCGGTAAATCAACGATTCTCATACCCAACGAATCAGAGATGCATGACAACTTTTGTGTGCTACTTCAATTCTTTGACGATCACTTAAAGAGGTTGGAGCGAGTGGTGTTCATTCCGCCTAAATTCGAGAAATTCGGGCAAGAATTGCAAACACTTCCCAATGTTATAAAAATCTGAAAAAA
>JAPYZD010004726.1:0-12349 GCA_030522725.1 Ichneumoninae sp. B BG-2022a | reverse complement strand
ACGTTGGAAATGTAGCTATACTCTTATGGCAGTAAGTAAATAGCGAAAGATGGGGACTATATTTGATCTCCTTTTCACACTTAGTGGACAACTATCGTGACCCTCGAAAACAAAAATAAATTCTCACTTTTCACTTGTAGTTCGCCAAATTCGCCACCGACCGCACATCCGTGCAACACCTGCTTGTACTACGCTCCCTACAACTCGTCGGTTCAGCTCCCCCCACCCAGCGTCCGCCCAGTACGACGCGCCAGCGCAGCGTCGGCTCTCGCCAGACCTATCGATACTTGACGTGACGGCACATCTGCTGCCCCCACTGGTGGGCGCGGACAAATTTACTGTCGCTACATTCAAAAACTTTTACCTTTCGCGTTACGATGGCGACACATACCCCACGTCCCCAGCCTCATACCGGACATCATACCGGAAATACGTCATTTCCGGTCGGGAAACTCATTTTTTGACCGTAAGTGATGTCGGTAGTGACGTCATTTTCGGTCGAAAAATGAGTTTAGCCGACGGAATGGTTTTTAAAACTGTTTATGGTCGTTCATAGTACTTGACCTTCGATCGAAATGAATACAATTCACGTCCCGCATCAGCTCTAACCTGCACACTGATTTGGATACGTGCATATCGTCACTTTGGCTATAATCGATAAGTCGCCTCGCAAGCAATTTAACAGATGCAACGATTTTTCACTCATTCGCAAAACGTGTGTATTATCCGTGAAAAAATACTATGTCCGTGGCCAATCCGGGTTGCCTTCAGTGTGGCGCTGAAGGTCCGGATAAATTGTTAAGAAGAAGAAGAAACCATTTCGCGTCCGTGTCAAGGACACTCCTTTCGGACTGGATTTGAAAATACCTTACATTTCAGATGATTGTGATAGAAAATTTTTCAGCTAATATGTACATAAAATCGAGGTCTCATCATCATTACAATTCTTCGTACGGGTCGTGAAGACGTAATGACTCGTAAGGTGAGCTGCAGGTCGAGCGTGTGATACTTTGACATAATTCCACGAAATTTCGTGCTGAGAAAAAACACTGAAATGTATGGAAAAACAAACCCGCCGTGTGTTGCGTATCGCAGTGACCAGCCGTAGTACTCGCGCCGCCATCATGGATAATGGCTCGAGGCACGATGGACTTGTTTCAACACCGTTACTACAGATTCAGTAAAATCTTGATGTCCCTCATTGCACAATGGCCGTATCAAAGCATCCGTGCCAGACGCGCTGTTCTGGCTGTTTTAATTTTGCCCATCACCTATCAGATGATCGCTCAGATACTGGCCGTTGTGAAATATCGGAGAGACTGGAATGTCCTTTTGGAATGCCTCGTACCAAACATCTTCGAAGCAGTTTGCGTTACGAAGTACCTTGGTTTTGAATGGAACTCGGGGAAGGTCAGTTACATATTCACAAATCACAATACTGTGTATCGTAATTAAGGAGGTTGAAATTCGAGAAATTCGGGCAAGAATTGCAAACACTTCCCAATGTTATAAAAATCTGATAAAATTTATACTTATTATAGGCATTGAAAAGACTCATTTTACATAATAATAATTTCGAAATGATATTAACAAATTGTTGAAAAAAAAATTGTTCATCAAGATATGTGGTAACTCAACTTTTTTTTTTATGAAAATGATTCGTTCACTTTTCGGAATACGTATGAATTTTTTCAGATTTTTATAACATTGGGAAGTGTTTGCAACACTTGCCCGATTTTATCGAATTTAGGCAAAATGAACACCAGTCGCTCCAACCTCCTTAAGGGACACATACTAATCGAGTCCCATATCTGATGAAGTTCTGTTTTGTCCGTGCAGACATTAAAGTTGCTGAATCGTATTCGCACGGACTGGGAAGTGTGGGCTCGGGATCGGGACGTTAACATTCTTCACGAATACGCTAAGAGGGGAGAAAAAATAATTATTCTGTACATAGGTAAATTAAGTATCGGCGGAAATGGTTGAAATAAAAAAAAAATATCTCATAGAATTATCGATACTGCGTTCAGTCGTGATGTATTCAGGCTTAATCGTTTTTACGATTTACCTGATGATAACAAAGTTAATTGACGTTGTGTCGAAGAACGGTACCGACTCCGAAAAATGTCCATTCCCCGTTGTCTATTATCATCTCGACATGCAGAAATATTATTTTTACCTTATCATGTATTGCACCGTATGCGCATTTGTGAAACTTACGGTAACAGTGAACAGTGGCGTGATGTTTATCATTTACGTGCAACATGTCTGTGGTATTTTGGCTGCGGTGGGGTGAGCCAATAATCGATCGTTCGCCAATGGTAACCAACTAAAGTGTCAGCGTTCATCCGCAGGCACAAATTACAACGAGTCGGAAGTAATGACGAATCACTGGAAACAGGAAAATCTCCATGTACCCTTGGCAAAACGGACATGGTATATGCATCGACAAACACAACGACGCTATCATGTGGGATAAGTTATCGCGCGACGCAATAGTATATGTTGTTACTCGTGCATGAATCGCGGCACTTTACATGGCTGTTTTATTTCAAATAAATAGACTATGTAAAGTGCCGCGATTTATGCACGAGTGACAAAAAATGTTTGTAGCAAACCTAATCAATGTTATTAACGAACGCACTCTTGCTAGCTACGCCGATCTCATCAAGGCAAGTAACACATGGAATTTTTTTTTCACCACCGGATTTGGCATGATTCTGGTTAACGCATCAGGACTTCAGGTAAAAAGTTGGCGGTGGTTTGGGAATCGTTTGTTTAAATGAAAGATAAACTTCATCTAAATTTAGATATTACTGGGAACAAGCGATCTTGGGACAACCTTGACATTCATTGTTGTGACATTGGGTGTTCTGTTTTATTTCTATGTAGAATGTTGTATTTCTCAAATTCTCATTGATCGCAGTTTACGTATTCGGTTTTATATGTGCGTATAGAAGTAAGGACTGGTGACGTAGCCTCACGAAAAAGTCTTCTTCCGCGCAGACAGAATGGCCAATGGTACAGACTGTCTCCCAAGGCTCAGAAGCTTCTACAATTGATGACGATGCGTTGCAACGTACCTTGCCAACTAACAGCGGGGAATATGCTTACCATATCCGTACAAACTTTCCGGCTTGTAAGTACGGCGATTTTTTCATTAACGCCACATCAAAATTAATTCGGTTAAAAGATCATTTTTATTTTCCAGGTATTTAGGACATTTATGTCATACTTTGCATTTATACGTTCGATGCAGGATTTATGAATACGATATGTAGATGAACAATAAATTACATGCTTATTCGAACGAAATGCCATTACTTCAACAATTAACGCATTATTTTTACTATTTTTTTAAGCCTGATTATTCGGGCTGTATTCTGACGACATATGTACGAAAAAAGAAACACAATTTTATACGAATGTCATGAAAGTGAAAAATTGAAGTTGATATGCGTATATTAAACATTCCAAAGAATCTCTTTTTAATTAATTTTACTGCACGAAATATGCCATTTTTCAGCATTTGGCGAGTCCGTAAGGTTTTTTTTTTCAAATTTTCACAACCGCATAGAATTTTGATTTGTGAGTCAAATTAATTATACGATGGGATTTTTAAAATTTTTTTATTTGTCAATTTGGTGAAGCGATAAGTGGACGTGCTGAGAAATCATTTTCGACGTCGATTTTCTTGTTCTATTCATTGTACCGGCTGATCGTTACAATTTTTCAGATTGGCCGAGTGGCTCAAAGATTTTGTCTCCTCAAACGCCACATAAAAATCAATTCGATTAAAAGATCATTTTTATTTTCCAGGTATTTAGGACATTTATGTCATATTTTGCATTTATACGTTCGATGCAGGATTTATGAACGCGATATGTAGATGAACAATAAATTACATGCTCAATCGAACGAAATGCCATTACTTCAACAATTAACGCATTATCTTTACTATCTTTTTAAGCCCGACTATTCGAGCTGTATCCTGACCACATTTATAAGAAAAACAAATTTACGAAGGTCACGAATGTCGAAAATTGAACTTCATATGTGCACATTAAACATTCTAAACAATCTTTCTTTAATTAATTTCACTGCATGAAATGTGCAATTTTTATTTTTTTCAAATCTTCATACCCGAATCCAACTTTGGTTTGTGAGTCAAATTAATTATACGATGGGATTATTTGGTAATTTGTGAAACGATGCTGGACGTGCTGACTCCTTTTCGACATCGATCTTCTTTTTCTATTCATTGTACCGGCTGATCGTTGCAATTTTCCAGATTCAGCGAGTGGGTCAAAGATTTTGTTTCCTCCCCAAATTCAAATTTTTTTCCATGCAACATCAGGTTGGCCCTGACGGCGTTGAGCGACTGTCCGAGATCTTTGATGTCCTTCAGAGTCTTGGAAATCTTTGCCATCCACTCCTCGTGCTCCCTGCGAATGTTGGCCATGCTCTCGGCGAATTCGGATCTGCTGCTTTGTCCTATGACCTCATTGAACTCGTCGACGAATCGCTTGACATCCAAGAGCTTCGCAAGCCAAGCTCGCTTCTCCTCCAGACTCGTCTTCACGGAATCGCGCAAGAGCTCGATCGCAGTCCGGCAATTGTCGATCTCCCGATCGATTCGTGCGATTCTCCGATTCACAGCCCCCTGCCGATGAGCCAATCGGCCCCACCGTTCGATCAAGCCGACGCACTGTTCGTCCTTGCTCGCCAATTCTCTCCTGTAATAAAATTGCTCCGCCTCGAGACGCTCGTAATCTTCCTTCGTCAGATTCGGACTCGATATCATTATTCGGCTTAGCTTCGCTTCCTTAGACACTAACTCGTCTCGCAAACGCGTCTGAAATCAGATCCACGCAAATCAAACCTCGCTACGATTTTTTTGTAATTTATTTTTTTCTTATCACAACATTGATTTATTTGTTTATTTAAGAAAACTTTCTTCCTCTCTCGTAAAAAAACTCCTAAAAAGCGTTTTTTCAGGAATTTTTTTAGGAGGGACAAAAACAAGCGTGCAAAGTGATTTGCACAATTACTTCTTCATTTCTTACTTTTTTGCACATAACTTCCTCTATGATAAATTCCTTTGTTCCATTTTGGCTTCCTCATAGAGAAAGCTATAATTAAAAAACAATTTTCACAAAAAAAAATAAAAAATAAAAGAACATTATGAGAAGGCGATAAGTAAAATTTTATCCTTGCTCGCCAATTCTCTCCTGTAATAAAATTGTTCCGTCTCGAGACGCTCGTAATTTTCTTCATCAGATTCGGGCCCGATATAATTCAGCTTAGCTTCGCTTCCTTAGATATTAACTCGTCTCTCAAACGCGTCGGAAATCAGATCCACGCAAATCAAGCCTCGCGACGATTGTTTTAAAATTATTTTTTTCTTTTTATCACGGCATTTATTTATTTGTTTATTTAAAGAAAACTTTTTCCTCTCTCATAAAAAAACTCCTAAAAAAGAATTTTTCTGGATTTTTTTTAGGACGAAAAAAAAACAAGCGGGCCCAGTGATTTTAGAGGTATGTTTTAATGTATATTTGAACTGTACGAAAAAATTTGTTTTAACATAGAACAAAAAAGCGTGTAAAGTGATTTGCACAGTTACTTCCTCATGTTTTACGTTTTCGATTTTCGCTACGATGTTTTTTTGTAATTTTTTTTTTTTTCTTATCACAGCATTCATTTATTTGTTTATTTAAAGAAACCTTTTTTTCCGTCTCATTTTTATGTTTATCGTAGGAGCGGCACGGACACCGCCGGCTCGGAATTGTTACGTACGTAGCGAAGACGAAACTTCGCAATGTCTCTGATCCTGTCGAGCTGCCGGCTGATCAGCGCTTGAACTCTCTTCAGACCAAGAAGTTTACCGGAGTTCCAGGTCGAAGCACCGACTTCTTGTTCCTTCGTGATCATTTCGTTCAAGGCATTACCGGCGTCTTCTTTCCTCCCTCGTATGTCCGCTCGAGTCCTCGTGAGCTCGGCGTCCCACTCGTCCCGAGACTTTCGAAGCTCTCCGTTCGATCGTTCCAACTCGTCGAGCTTTCTCAAGTACTCGTTCAACAACACGTCGTCCTCCGACTCGTCGGTGTACACGTGCATCATCTGCGACAATTAAATTTCCGTCAAAAACAACGACAGGAAATTGTACTTCCGGACGGTACAAAAATCTGAAAAAATTCAGGCATATTGAAGGTGCTGAAAAGTTTAATTCTGCATCAAATCGATTTATATGTTTTTACGTGAAGAGCATTACATAGAAGCAGGCGTAAAGTGAAAACTTATTTTCTGTAAATAAATAATAATTCCAAAATGTTATAAAAAAATAAATAAAATTGTTCCACAAACCTAACTTCTTAAAAAATAAAAATGATGTGTTTACTTTTCTGAATAAGTATGAATTTTTTCAGATTTTTAAATTCGCTTTGATTTTTGTTTTTGTTATGAAAAAAATGTGTAGTCACAAAATTCGAAGTGAATGTAAAAATATTTAAAAATGCATACGTATTCCGAAAAACGAACGTGTCATGTTCATAAAAAAAAGTTAGGTTTCCGGGAGATTTGTTGAACAATTTTATTTTTCATCGATTTGTTAATAACATATTGGAATTGTTATTATGCAATGTTAATCTTTTCAGCACTTTTAATGTGCGTGATTTTTTTCAGATTTTGCTGGGAAATACATGAAAGTATTCGAAGCGATTGATCAGGTTTTTACCTGCTTTCTCTTGAAGTGTTCGACGAGATATTCGTGAAAACAATTGTTTGTCCACTTGACAAGTCTTCCTTCTTCCCTGACGATTCCAAGACACTCTATCAGTGTATCTCTGTCGAGATCGTTGATCGACGGTTCAACGACGCATTCGTTTTCCGGACCCTCTTGATCTTCGTGATAAACGTAATCAAACGACTCGGGGTTTCCGCAGGAATCGGTATTGGACCGAAATGAAATTCCGTCCGGCGATTGCGGCGGAGATATTCCCAGACTTAGTAACAATTCTGTGCGATAAATAAAATATCAAAGAGGTTCGGGGCTTCTAGAAAAAAAAAATTATTACGGTAAACGGTCCAGTTTCCGTCACTCTTCCAGGTACGGCCATCAAACGTTATTTATATTAATAACAAAATAATAATAAATATAGTTTTTATACGATACAAAAAAAAAAAATGGGTCACGTTCAAGAGCGAATGACTTCTCCATTATTGCGGAAATACGTGTATTTTTATAAAATTTTCCTAAATAAATGATGTATTAATTACTTCAATAATATAATTTGTTAATTAAGTAATTTAAAAAAATGCAATAGTGAGCCGCGCAACTCGCGTTTTGATATTTCGTTACGATATCATTAACGTCGTTGGACTTCATTAATACCTAAGTATTAATGAACATTAAAGTTATAACAACAGGGTCAGAACAAGTCGTATTATATCGATTAGGTTGTTAATAATTTGTTTCGTTCAATTTATGGTGATAGAAAGTGCGTCACACAATGTACTTTCGGCTGTAATTTCCGGCAGGTAGTCGATGGTTTTGCAAATTGCGTCACGAGTGACGGAAATTGGGTACGCGAGGTGCCCAAAATTGCAACATGAGGGGTAAAAAGTGATCGATAACCCCCCTACAGGGAAGTATCATTAAAACAATAATTAAAGGTAGACTCTTTGCAAATAGTGCTCACTTTGCATAAGTATCAGAGAAACGATTATTAATTAACTAGATTCTACTGGTTTATTAAAAATAATATTCGAATTGCATTCAGAAGGTTTTAATCCATACATTAAAGAAGTATTTTTTTAAATGACAATATAAGCCGTGTATTCAATAGTAAAAAAAAATCATAATAACTAAAAACCATGATAAAAACCATGATAACCCAATTTCCGTCACGAGTGACGCAAACTGGTACGCGAGGTACCCAAACTTGCAACATGAAGGCTAAAAAGTGATCGATACTTCCGCTGTAGGGAAGTATCATTAAAACAATAATTAAGGGTACTTTTTGCGAATAGTGTTTACTTCGCACGAGTATGAGAGAAAAGATTAATTAAGTAACTAGATTCTACTGGTTTATTAAAAACAATAGGCGAATTGCATTCAGAAAGTTTTAATGCGTACATTAAAGAAGGATTTTTTTTCGGACTGTAATTCAATAGTAAAATAAAAAAACCATGATAACTACCCTGACGATGACCGATACTGGTCCGTTTATCTTGCAGGGAAATACCTGCGATTTCGGATGCTGCGGGCTTCCAATTAGAAAATTCCACTGGTTGGGAGCTCAGAGACATTTCGGCTCTGGAGCCTTTCACAATAACCAACGCACTTGTGGCTGCGATTATTGACTGGGGACCGTCTCGTTGCCGCGGTTCTGTTTGATCAATGAAAGTTACCGCGGAGCTCCATGCGCGTTACAAGAAAAAAGCCCTTTGCCATTTAATATCCAAAGCGAACCAGTAAATCGAGCGCCGCTTCAAACGAGGTGTATTTCACGGATTTTAGTTGAAATATTTCCGATAGTTAAAATGACAAAGTTCGACACATTTACATTTGGACCGGACGGCGAAAAGCCGATAGCAAACTATTTGACGACTCTTTTGTGGTATCGCGAAAAACGGGTAAACACGTCGGACGCGAACTCACGTCCGACGTGAGTTCACGTGGTGGTGAGTTCACGTGGTGGGGCAGCTTTGTTTTCCCCGACTAGCGGAATGTCGTCGAAGCGTGCGACAACATTTTTTGTAAAATCAAACGGCTCGTTTGCCATGAAACAATGGTCGATGCTCCGGGCATTTAATTTCATTGGAACGCACAAAGGCTGTTGGCACTGCGAGCATAAATACACGCGTTCCCAAACTGTGAGAGTTTTTCATCGGTGTGTCGTTTTTTTAGCGGAACATCGCAGAGTGCGAGTCTTGGTTACTATTTTTTGTAACACGTGCACGAAAAGTCCCGCTTTTCGTGCCTGTAAAGTGTGTCGAAAGTGGCGCTTTCTAGCAGAGGATGAGCGAAAAATGCTGTAGATACTATTTTTACACGCTAGTTTGTTTTCAGCACACTTTTTTCACACGCTAGTTCCTGTTCGCACACTTTTTTCACACTCTAGCTACTTTTGCGCACACTTTTTTTACACTCTAGCTACTTTTGCGCACACTTTTTTAACACTCTAGTTATTTTTGCGCACAATTTTTTCACAGTAAGTATGCTTATAGAAATTAGTATGCGATATCTGTACGAAAAGTACTATTTGTAAATCGGCGGGAGTGATGCAAAAAAAGTAAACGAACTATCGGCTTAAACAAAACCTCATTTTTTTTCAGTACTAAATTGTCTCCAAGACTTTTTAAATAATTTTTATAGCATTTTTGAGTTGTTTTTTCCTTCCCAAAAACCCATTTGTTTTTTTTCAAACTTGAATAAAATTATGATTTCTTTTTCCTTTTCCAGAGAACATAGATTTGCTTTAACATAGAAGAAAAATATGTAACGATTGAAAATATATTTGATTTTTTTTTGTTTCGGTCGAGCCAATTAATCGGCCAATAACTGTGCACTAATTTTTTGTTTTGTGTTAAAAAAAAAATCGTACAGCTCAAATATATATTGAAACATACCTCTAAATTCACTGGGCAGACTTTTTTCTCCTGCCTAAAAAAATGCCTGAAAAACACTTGTGAAGTCCTCTTAAGAGGACCAATGAAAAAACGGCTCATTTGCCACGAAACAATGCTCGATGCTTCGGGCATTTAATTTCATTGGAATGCACAAAGGGTGTTGTCACTGTAAGCAAAAATACACGCGTCCCCAAACTGTGATACTATTTTAACGGAGTGCAATTTTTTAACGAAACATCACAGAGAGCGATTCGCGGCGGGGTTGATTGGAGCTTCGTTGGGCAATATTAACAGGTAAAGGGTCGAATATCGAGGGATGGTTTTTCGCAGAGAACACAAAACATACAAAAAATGTTGATTGAATTTTATTCATTTTATAGAAAGTTGTGGTTTTTTTTTAGTTCATTTTCACAAACGAGGTTAATACGTATTGACACTTATAATTGTATAGAATTTTTCGCGATAATAATTTGTGGTCTTTTTTGTGTTACAATTTATGAGATATTATTGCGCAGATTTTGGTTTATTGTCTTTTCTACGAGCTATTCTACTCGTGATGAACAGTGCGTTAAATTAAAAGTCACAGGCGTGTATGAGGGTGATCAATAAAATAAGGTCGCCAGGATCGATGCAGTTTTGACGTAACTTATGAGTTATAACTTATGACACTCTTACGTGACTACCGTGAATTCTCGGAATATTATGTCTTCATTGTGAGGCTTTTTCTACGGTCTCACGCTAAAAACTATTAACTACTCTTTGAGGCGATGTGAAATACCGTGGTCGGTAATAAAAACTGTAATTAATTTTTTCAACCGACCATTTACTTTCAAAAGCCAATTTTTTTTTACATGAACCTGCATTGATAACCGGTTCATGTGAGAATTTGATTTTAACCGAAAATTGTCGGATTTCGTGAAAAAAAATTAATTACAGTTTCTATTACCGACCGGGTAAAAATTACAGTTTCTGTTACCGACCGGCTAAAATTACAATTTCTGTTACCGACCGGATAAAAATTGCAGTTTCCGTTAGCAAGAGGTGTCACATCACCTTAAGATTATCCAATATCTATTGCACGAGCAATCTACCAATTGAGTTTTTTTTTTTTTTTTTTTTTTTTATAAATCTGTTTCGCTATTACGATTAGTGTCGCCAGCTGACAATACTTTGATCCCTCGATAGACTCTGCCAACGATTCGAAAAATCGTCTCGACTTACATATACGTCTATGCGCCAATACTTAGTAGACCGTTAGCAGCGCGATTTGGCATAGGAATGCGAACATTGTGCGTTACATACTTGAACGATCGGTGGTTCTTTTTAATTATTAAAAGAAACGTATGTCGAGGACTGAAATGTTTATAATTTTTCACGGAATGCGTCACTAATGCTCCGTCGACTTAACACTACTCGTATGAAGTTCAATACTGCCCACATAGCACGGAAATATTTCCGAAATGTTTGGAACATTTTTTTTTAATTAAAAATATTTTACCAATGTTTTTGAAACATTTTACAAATATTTTTAAATGTTGGTAAAATATTTATTAGATATCGTTCTGAAATATTCGAGAAAATATCAATATTTTAGTGCTGCAAATATTGTTCATTATTTTTAACATATGTAGTATCTCCAGCAATTTATCTATGGGATTCCGGTGAGTCCCTTGAAGAGTGCCAATAACATGTAGTGTTAGGACACATTAAACAGTCGAACTGTATTTAAATATATCCACGAACCATTTTATTTTTTGCTCCTTCTGAACATAGTTCAGTACACATCTGCTAATATTCAAAATATTTTTCCCCCTTCCAGAAATATTTCAGATGTATGAAAGATTAAATATATTTCTGAAATATTTGGTGAGATCTGAAATATTGAAAATATTTCGTACTATGTGGGTGTGTACCAATGATATTTTTTTCGCATAATAAAATATTGCAAATAATCACGCATTGCGGTTGCGTCGACAAAAGAAAGAAAAACTTCAGTGGAAAAATCGCCTAACCGTTGAAGAACTTAAATGAAAATTAAATAAATAAATATTTTTAAAAAAGAACGGTATGACGATTGGATGATTATTACTAGCTATGAAACGAGACCGCTTCGCGGTGCTCGTGACGTCGTACGCGACTTAATATCGACACATAAAAATTATCGTTACATCGTTATATAGTACACAATCATAAAAAAAAACCTTAAATAGAATCGCCGTCGATTGACTAGAAGACATTGTCGCCCAATCATCTGTATCCGCCGCTTACTCCGGATTATCGAATATTCGTCGACATATGACCCTGAAGACACCTGCATGACATTAAATTTCATCGTTGTCAAGTCTTTGTGAATGCACTGCTTTAGAATGAAAAAAGCTTCCTCTATGAGGAAGCAAAAATTGTTCACTTGTAGAATTTTATTCTCTAAGCGAACTTCCCAGGGCAAAGTTGCGCAATGAAAAACGCACACCCAGAAAAAAAAATGTTTGACGGCCACCGTTTATTTGGGTTAAGGTAATACTAGCACAATGACTGACGCCGCCTAAGTTCGAGAGAAAAAAGACAAAGATTACAAACACTTCTCGATGAGAAAAAAATCTGAAAAACTGCTAGCATTTAAAAGGTGCTGAAAAGATTGTTTGTGCATTATAATAATTTCAGAATGTTCATAACAAATTACTGAAAAAAAAAATTGTGCAACAAATTACCCGGCAAC
>JAPYZD010004725.1:0-10881 GCA_030522725.1 Ichneumoninae sp. B BG-2022a | reverse complement strand
GGCTCGTGCCTCTGTGCTACTCGTGCGGCTCGTGCGACTCACCTCGCAGCCTTCTCATAAAGTCCGCTTTACCGCACTCGTATCGCAAAGTACTATTTTTATCTTTACGTTTATTTCTTCTATCTGTCGAGAAAGCTTGTATAACAATACGGAAAACAAACAGCCCAGAACAGAAAACAATAACGAACGAAGAGAAGTGACGAATCCCTAATGGATTCGCTCGTTTCCCTCGATGGTTCCGTTGTTTTCGATTATGTTATTCTCAGAATTATTATTGTGTAAGCCTATTTATTAATCGGTATCGGCAGATCGATAGTTACACAGCGAGGAAAGCGTGGAAGGTTTCACCGATAGTCGACAGGAGCCTTGGCAAATTTTCATTTTGCTGGTTATTTTCTCCTGTGCGTTGTAACGGAGCTCTCCGTTTCAATGCGTCTCTTGAAATCGAGAAATAATCTTAAACGAGTTCGCTTTCTCGGAAATATGTGGGAGTGTAAAATTGCGCGATGTTGTGCATACCTTGGAAAACGCTTTTGCTGCGTTGCTATCCGTACGTGCGGATAGTCTCGCGGATAGCCCACGCCCATGAGGGTCGTAGGGGAGGGAATAGAGGGAGATACCGAGGGGGCGGGGCGGTGGTAACAATTTCCTTATTGTCGGATATTAATACCTCCGTCTTCGTCTGTCGCCCATTATAGGAAAACCTAATAGCCAATTTATGAGAACACGATTTAATAAGTTGGATACAACGCGCTCACCGGCGGCATCGAGAATGGCAGCAGTCTCGCGGCAGCGGTCTCGAGTATTGGATGAAGCTACTAAAAGCAACCCCTTCTCGCGAGCAAGTTCTTCCACCGGCAGCCCGCGGCGTACGAGGCTGAGGGACGAATATATATAGCTCGCGTCGTTGTCAGTCATGGCGTTCGTTAAAATTGGCCGGGGCCGCAGCGATATTCAAATTTTCTCAGGTGGGATTCTGCCGTAACTGGAAAAACGGTACATCGCTGCCGTTGCACTGGCTGCCGTATGCCAACACGCCATATCGGTCCTTCTCCGGCTGGTGTAGGCAGCCAATGCGAAGCTGACGAACTTCCGAGCTCTAATAAGCACTAGGCTTCGCTACTATGCCACTGCTTGGCAGAGAGAAAATTCAAAAAATTCTCTGTAAAGTCACTTCCTGTTTGAAAATCTCAATTTCAAACCGGAAGTGACATAATGCACACAATTTTTTAAATTTTAGCTGTGACGTCACTTACGGCAATTAGACGTGATGTCATACCGGAAATACTGCACTTCCGGTCAAAAATCTTCATTTTCAATTTGGAAGTCACTTGTTCTGTACGACGTGACTACCGGTAGAAAACGAAGTTTGTAAAACTGAATGTGACGTCACAACGAAACTTTTTCTGGCGTTTTGTTTTACAATTCGTCTGGGTTATCAAAAAAATGGTTGTTGAATGCACACATTTATTTATTGTTCACAGCGTGAACGAGTTGATACAATAATTAATTTATTGAGGAATTCCCCGATCTTCCTATACTTTACTGTTCTGCAATACAGGCTTGCCGTTCGTAAAACTGTCGCTTTAAAAAAAGAAACATTTTATCGACACAATTAATAACCATATCTAATTGTCACAGGCCGATTTCAGCGCAGTCAAACAGACTGCGTTATGGAAAATTTTCGGATTAACTGTACATGCTGTTTCGTGCATATTACGAGTTATATTCACGCTGCAGCGTGCAGGATTTATTTTAGTTTTTTCGAACGGGAAAGAAATTGTGGGGTGAGAAAAGCATACTGTATCGCACATATTTCGGGAACATGCACGGGCATCGGCATCATAGAAGAGAGCATATTGCGATTTATGAAACTTCGCGCTCGGGGCTCGTATGAGTATTGCAAAAATCCGCTAGCGAGATAGAGCCAATATGGAACGCGCGTCAGTAATACTCTGTATTTTAATAGATTTACCCTTCGGGGGTTGGCCGACGACAGCCGCTGTCGCGCCCGCGGTAGTGAGAGCGAACGGGACATGAAACGCCGAAGCACAGCTTATGCAACCATATTGGTTCCATCATATTTCCGGATTACTGCACGATTCTTTCAGCCCGTTTGGGATTTAAAAAATATATATAAAGTAAATTATTTAATCCAATCAGGCGTAATCCCCGTTACGCATGTTGGGTATTTCCAACTTCCACGAGCCCTCCAATTTTCATACTTTACTGATTTGTATTTTTTTATTTCTTTTTGATTTTTCATATTTTCTCATATTTAGTGACCAGCGATGAAAATCCGTATATAGAAATTATGTTTACCATCGTTGATAATCCGTCGAAACGTACGCATAATATATAGTCGTCCATGAACAATCGCGAACCCACACATCGCGACCTCTCTGCTACTAAATTACCTCGAAATGCCTGATATACAGGGAGCTTCCAGGGAGAGTGCTCATTGTAGTACGTCCTCGCGCTACTGCAGTTTCCACTGGCGGTGGTGCTGCCAGCTTCGGGTACCATCTACGAGGAGCAATAGTACGTCTCTGTGCAAAGTCCAGCCCTAGCAATGCGCCGGAGACTCGCATCGGGCTTCCGGGCTTCGCTGAGCTAAGGAACAATTCCAGCCGGAGCGCAACCCTCTGCTCCCAGACGAACCTGGAGTCGTTCCTATATACGCAAAGTCCGCTGGCAACGTACACGTGCGCTAATTGTCTTGGTCGGCAAAGTTTGCCGCAGTTTCTCTCATCAACTGATGTTAGCGGGTCCTTAGCGGTCCTGGAAAAATCGCCAAACGAACAAAGTTCGATATTTCTTTGAATTCATGCAAGATTATCGTAAGAGACAAGCATACTTTTTCTACAACATTGGAGGCATGACCTGGTTCTACATCCGAATCAAGGCGACACATGCATGTCTGCATATATAAATGACAGACTGTCAATTTGTCCATCCGTTCGTCTCTCCATCCAGTATTTTATTTATTTTATATAAAAAAATAAATAGACACTGCGAGCGCGCCAAAATCCTGCCACAACATCCTGCTGGTACAATTATATACAAGAAAGTTGAAATAAAAATCCTTCAAAGACCGTCGGTAAGGTGTGTCGTCAGTTGTAATAAAGTTACCTCGAAGTACTGAATGCCGTTACCGTCTGAGACTGTCTATTTCGCGGGTACCTGAGGGAGGGCACTTTGCGCATTATATAGTTTCGTGTCCCGGCTCTCCCTCTATATATATATATATATAGATATATATATAAATATACATACATATATATTAACGTTGTATATTATATATATGTGGAAGCACGGAGCGCACCGACTACGTTGTGCGCGCTCAGCCAGTGGGCCTTTGTGACCCACAGAACCTAATTAATTTCACGGTAATGAGTCCGTAACCTCCCTTTCCTCTCCTTTCCCTCTGTGCACGGAGGACGAGTAATAATAGGCTAGGGCAGGCGAGATTCGTTTGCCTCGAGCTATACTACAGTTCAGATGATCGCGCGTTATAACGTTGCAGAGAAACTCACCTACGACTAACCCCGGAGCCTCTCCGTCTCTCCATATCATAGTCGTCGTCGTCGCATCGTACGGAGTTAATCCACATCAGACTACGTACTCTCCGGACCACTCGCCTTCTCCGCCTCCTCAGTCTGTTTCACGAGAGCTACTAACGTCTGAGCTCCGGAGCTACTCAGAGCCGTGCTGTGACGTTCCCGAATTTCCGTCAAATTATCGAAATCTCTCGCTTCAATTCCATTGTTAGAACTGTAATTATCAGGTTCTGCGGTCCCGATCTCATTACTGGACACAGATGCTCCGACTCGTCTGCAGGAGCGTTGTCGGGCCATTGAAGATGCCGAAGTTAAAGTCGAGCGACGATAACTCTTTCACTTCGTAACGGCAAGTAGAGAGCAGTAAATCGTGGAAGGTATCGTTATTCCTGAACCAAACCGACTGAAAACATTGTACGGGGTGTTGAGCTACAGCTTCACGGGAGGTGTTATCTTGCGGTTAGCCGCGACCGGGCACTTTGCACGTTCGCGGACAGGATCTCCGGGAGTTAACGCTCTCCGTCTCGTCCTTTCGCCGGCACAAGCTCACGGGAGAGCGAGCGAAAACGAAAGCCAACGAAACGAACGAGCAAGACAGACGGTCACGTGCTCGTTGTCGCAACACTGGAGATCGAGCGAACGGAGCACATATTGCGAGATGCTGGGAGTGTGCCACGGGCCTTTGTGACCGACGGAACCTAATTAATTTCACGGTAATGAGTCGGCAGCCCCTGCTCTTCCATCCGCTGCCCTTCGAACCACGGTTGCTCCACATGTACAAGCCCCAACGGCAGTACGAGAAACCGCGTCTACGAGGGAACGGAGGATGAGCGGAGCAAGCCCGCAGTGACGAAGATTCGTACGCCCGGAGCTATGAGAGGTTCTCGTGAGTCTCCGCCGCGTGCATTGTAACTCAACGTTGTAACGCTCGACGTGAAACCTCGCTGGATGCCAGTCTGTTCCATAGCTCCCTTATTCCGAGCGCAAGACCGTGGAAGCCAGCGGACATTGCTGGCCTTATCTACCCTTCCTTTTACCTGCGGCACCCTGCATCGCGTACGAACCATTCGCGCTCCCTTCCTGCCTCCTTCACGGCGGGAGATCCTCTCGTCTGCTCTCGCTCCCACGTCATTCCTCTCCCCACTAGATTGTTCAAGCCACCGCGAACCACTCCGCCGCTACGCCGAACTCCGTACACACTCGTGCTTAGATTAGATTTGATATTAATTGCTTGCCTTGGCGCGCACTACCGCAACCTAGTCAGAAGTTCGTTGCGGCGTTCGCCCTCTTCTCGCGAAGGGTTGCACGGAATATCATCCCCCACGTTGAAGCTGGTCGGCTTGAGGCGTCAGCATCCGAGGAGACCACGTCGACCGCTCCCAATGAGCGGATCAAGCTCGCCTCCGAGTCGGCAGCCTCGCCGGTATGAACTGACGGGTTCGATTCAACGAACGAAAACCGCACGGTGATTATTGTATTTCGCTCAAATCTCGCTCAATTTATTGGGTCGCGAGTGTCGATAGTTTTTATTCAAAATAATCGAGTTGTTCAACGGTCATTGAGAGACCGGATCCGATTTAAGGATCGCCAGAACGGCGATGGCTGCAGCGGAAAACGCACGAAGAGTGTTCGGCCGGTGCGAGCAAGCGATCCGCTTGCGTACACAAGAAATTAATTAAAACAAGAGTGGTCGGAAGCGTACGGCCGGCAGAGACTAGGTGCAGCAGCAGCAGCTTCAGGGCTATCCCCGTTATAGAAGCGGAGATACCCGGCAGAGCTGATGCTGCTGCGGACGAACGAGTAGCAAAAAACCAGAAGAGCGCGGGGCTCGAGCACGGGTACGTCATTAATTGAGTATCGATAGCTCGAGAGACTTGCAGGCGCGGGCTTGGCACATCATTGCTGAATCACCCCGCGGATGTACCAACTGCATCGGCTTATCCGGTATATCTACTCTACCATCAATCCCGCTCATTCGCGCTCGATAGATAGCTCACACGCGTTCGTACAGTTTGTTCTTCAGGAATTCGTCGATCAGTTTACAGGATTTTGTCATTGAAAAGTGCGAAATGTCTTTACTTTTCTATTCTCGTACCGTAGTTGTATAATTGATCTTTCGCATTGTAGATAAACGATGCGCTGTCTGTTCCTGCTTGTAAGACAACGCAAGCATCCGTGTCCTCTGATTAATAACCGCAAAGAAATAAAAGTTGTGAGGTAGCTGGCGTGTCGAGTGCGTCAGCGTGCAATTGAACTCTGCCTCTTTCGAGGCCCGAGAGTGGTTAACGTTGACGGTAGTTTGAATCGCGATGGGTGAAAACATGCGCGAGAGAAGAACCGAACGGATGGGCAAGACGCGAGTCGGTGTCAGAGAGCACTTCGGGAGAGTGGTCGTGGTATTCGTGTATAGCGTCGATGGGGGAGGATTCCCGGAGGTTCAAGGACTGAACGAAGTAACGTTGAACCCTGACGAGCATCGAGGTTGGAGTTCAGAAGGTTCGCAAAACTACAACCTCGACTCCGACTCCCAACGAACGCGGAGCCTTCCACAAGTTATGGCATGAAGTTCAAGAATCCCCACCACTCAAAATCCAAACGCAAATTACATAATTTCTGTATTTACTTTATACAAAAGCCCTTTTCATTACAACCAATCATGCCAGCCCTTGCGGAACTTCTGCTCGACGGGTCGGTGAAGTACGGACAAGCCTGGAATATAATTCGAATTATTAAAGGCTCTTAGTAAACAAACGCAAATAACATCATTTCCGTATTCGTTTTATAACATACTAGCGGCTATGTTGGCTCGCGCGCTTCGCGCGCTCGAATGCGTTTGGTAAGTTAACTTTGCTTTCATCTCCACTACAATAAGAACTGTCTAAGCTTCACCAAAAAGAGGGGGGGGGGGGGCATAGCTGAGGGTGGTAAGTCTGTGAGTAGACATTTTTGAGCATTACATCGTCCTCAGAAATGGAGTGGAGTAAATCTCATTCCACGCGCTATAATTCAACCATCAGATATTTCATTCCATTTTATGGGCGAATTTTTGCAATGCTTGAATTTTACCTTGTGGAATAACAATTTATTTCATTGTATGGGTTAAATTTTGTAAAGGTTAAATTGCAGCTCACGAAATGGAATGCATAGAGATAAATCGATCTTGGCAAACCCGGAACCGAATGTAGTGCCTTTCGCACTACATTCGCTTATTTTTTCTTTCGCGTCTCACATTTCCCTTACGGATTCCACAGTCCTCCGGGGTAGTATCAACTGGCAAGGGAAATTTATTGAAGTACGAATAGCGTTTTCTCCACGCGAACAAAACAGACGCATCTCCCGAGGGGGGAGAGAGGGGGGCTCAGGAGTTCTGACACGCACGATCGAATCGATTATCTCTGCGCTAATGTTAGCAAATGCACAAGAGAGAGATAGAGGGAGAGAGAGAGAACGTCAACAGCCCGAACGTGGTATAATGGCTCTATCGCGAAAGTGCCGAGTTGTGCGCGAGCGAACCAGGCTAGGGATGCCTGCAATTAGCATGCTATTTAATAATGCAAACTCAATGAGGCCGGGGTCCACTCAGCGTCGACCGGCGTGGCGTATACGACCCGTTGCTTCTAGAGTCTCGTGTTTGATAATGTAACGTGCGATTAGCCGCGGCCGGTTACTACTCTCATGCTGCCGCTGCCGTCGCAGCCGCTGCTGACTTGAAAAAGAGAATTTTCCTTTGCAGTCCGACCTCGTACATCGTCCGTTATTTCCCGCAGCATAATTTGCTAATGAAAGATCTTTACGATCCGTGGGTTCCGTAAGAAAATTTCATCGGTCTAAAAAAAATAATAAACCTATTGTTTCGCGGTAGTATTGTCGCGAGTGAACTATTATATCTGTCATAGCTGTCAAGTTCGTGACACACCAATGAGTTTCTATCCCACGTGGAGAACGAAAAGTTTATCCGGCATCCATCGGAAATTTTAGGCGATTTTATTTCAACAAAAAATATTAGCGATTCAATGAACTTCGCTTCGGGCCATCTGGTCGATTAATAATCTATAAACCCGACCGAACTTGTGGTGCACATGAGGTACTTGCGATGGCATATCTGCGCGCATCTTTGCAACTCGCTTTTCTCATTAAACCCGAAGCTGGAAAAGCCGCGAAGCCTTGGAGTATCTCCGGCACGAACGCTTTTCCCCGCATCCTGACGTATCGCCTCACTTCCGACGAATAATATACTCAAACTCGAGGAAGGATATGCTACACGCGATATAGCCGGCAACAACAACAACGGGAAGACTCGGTAAGAGATGCGTGCGGCTGCGGCATGGAGCTCGCGCGCGGGATGAGAAGAGAGACTTCCTTTCAGCCTGATAACTCGACCTATTATTTATTCATTGACCGCGAGAGATGTATATCCAGACATGTGGCGCTCTGGCGTCCTTTTTGAAAAAGATGCGAAGCCAACAGGAAGATCCCGTCTCACCGCGGCGGGGGAGAGAGTCCCGGTGGAAGGCACGTCAAGGAGAGGATCAATTCTTAATAGTATCGTCGACTCAGGGCTCACGTACGACCTGTTGTAATAATACATCCTCCAGCATAAACACGTATCTCGATAGAGTAAATGATAAGGTGAATCTGTGGTCCCCGTAGCTGACCATGCTTTCATTAATTATCATGAAAAATGAAAACTTATACAAGCCGTTCCACTTTAATATTATATTTTTAAAATTTTCGTACTTAAAAAAAAAAAAGAAAAATTTGAACACCTAAAATTTGTTATGTTCGGATCGAGGAATTTTATTATCCGATTGGAATATTGGGGAGAGCGGACCAAAATGGGACAGTGAGGTAAGACGGGATAATGGGAGAAAACTCAATTTTCCAATAACTTTTGGATCGTGACGGTGATGGTAAGTGGGGAAAAACAGGGTTGAATATCTATCTTTGGGACAAAATGGGGCATCCGAAAAGTATTCGAAAGTTGAGTTTTGCCCGACTGTGCCCCGCTTTCCCCTATTGCAACAACCGAGCGAAATAAAAGGGGCCACGTATTATAAAAACAACTACAGGCGAAAAGTTTATTAGCACGAACAGTGCTAATTTGTGATAAAGTCCTAAAAAAGACTCCAAATTCTAAGCCAAGAATGTCCACTTAGACCTCGCGTTCCTTATGCCCGCTCCTCTTCCAGAAATGTCATCTCGGGAACGTCGAGGCAGCTTCTCGTATCCAAGGGGAAAGCCCTGCTTCCGCAATATATCCGTCGGTGTCAATGCGGTTAATTTGAAAGGCCCGAGGATTCCCGGCACGCCATGTGCGCAATTCAGAACTGCGCATACCTGGCAAGCCGCCACTCCCACTGTGTGTAACATTGTATCGAATGGCGCGGCTAATTAGGACGAATTAATTTATACATAACCAAAGTGGAACGGGGCTTTACCCCGCAGTCAATGTTTCGGTTGCGCCCTGAACGCACGTCTCTTCTCCTGATCCCAACGTCGCGTTACGAACCAGTGCATGGGCTTACCATCCCCGATATCGCCCTCTGTTCGCCTCCCGCTTTTCCTCACTCCCGTCGGAGCATTATACTACCGACCTCCCGCACAGCATCCACAGGAACATTCATCTCCTATATATTCAAGCCTCAAAAGCCCAACAAGCGTACTCCCTAATTGCGACAGCGAATGATAATTATTTTATGGAATTTCGCGTTAATACACTCCGTCGTGTCTTTTCCTTCCCGGCCGCCCACGAGACACGATTCAGCCATGTGAATGAGACACGCGACGGCGAATCATGACGAACCGCGGAGCGAAATACACGAGACTCGCCGGTCAGAGCGATGCATAATGTGATGTTATTCGTGGTAATTGATGCCGCAAAGACGAAACCCTATCCTTTTATTCAAATACACTGTCGCGATAAACATGAATTTTGAATATTCGCGACGCGTGTATCGCATTGTTATCTTTTCGTGTGCAACGATCTGCAACGCACGAAGCGATTATTTCGCACGGAAAAAGAAATTGATATTGCCGAATGGTATATCGATGCATCGGATAGGAACGACGTTCATATAACCATTCCTATTCGAACTGTTTTCACTGGCAACGATTCGTATAGTAAATGCAATGCAATGTGACGTAGTAACACTCGCAGTAGCTGAAACTATCTAAACAGAAATACACAGTATGAATTTTGAAAAAAATTTAGATTGCTGAAAACCTGACTATCTATTTTTATTGGTGCGGGAGTTTCGCGAATCGCGTCTCGTGAAATGTTTTCGTCGATTGCCGGCTGATGGAGGTGGGCGTCGTGAGAAGCAATTTGCCAGTCGATTTGAAACTTCACACGTGATAATTTTTCGCCGGCGTTCGGTAATCGCGGGAAATATAGGAGGCAGAGTCCGCGAAGCGATTCACGGTTTTTCTTCCAAATCGTTCGGCTGGGAATTCGAGTGGTATGCGCGGCGGGCGTGTGTGTGTACGTCGCTTTACGAGATTGCACTCTCACGATCTTATCGGATTGCCTATATTTTTCGTTCGAGATTGGGCGCGTTTGAGTTCGCGCGAAAGCTCGGGGGGAATGTTCGGTAATCCGTATACGCGGGTGTCGGCGAAAGAGTTCGGCGCGGCTCGCACACGAACGATTCGGAGTCGTTCCCGAACCCTCGGCTCGGCGGCAAAGCCTCACCGACTCCTCGCGTGCGGGCATAATTTCGTTCGGTAATGACGTCGTAAATTGGCGGACTGTCAAAACAAACGGGCCCTCGGGGCCAATCGATCGCCGAAGCTGTTTTATCAGTCTGCCCGAGTGCCCATAAGGCTCATTGTGCGTTTCGTCTCTTCTGCCACTGATCTTCTACTCGTTCATACGGACACACCCACACAGATACTATATAAATACACACTTTGAAAGGATTCGTTTACATTTAACAAAAATATTTTTCCACAAACACCCGCAATATTTTTCATGTTACTTTTACAATATTTCTTGTTAGTTAAAGTACCATTTTTTTCTTGTCAATTTTAAGAAAAATGTCTTGACAATTTAACAATTTTTTCTCTACTTTACTGTAAAATTGTTCATCTCCTTGACTTCTTTTTAGTGACAAATAGGGGAGACCGGGACAAAATGGCACAGCGGGGCACAACGAGACAGCGTGGGAAAAACTCAATTTTCCAATGATCTTTGGATGCCCCATTTTGTCCCAACGATACATCTGGATTTTCAAACCCGTTTTGCCCCACGTACCACCATCGCCACCATCCAAAAGTTATTGGAGAATTGAGTTTTGTCACATTATCCCGTTTTGCCCCGGTG
>JAPYZD010004724.1:0-11721 GCA_030522725.1 Ichneumoninae sp. B BG-2022a | reverse complement strand
AAATTTAAAAATTTAAAAATTTAAAAATTTAAAAATTTAAAAATTTAAAAATTTAAAAATTTAAAAATTTAAAAATTTAAAAATTTAAAAATTTAAAAAAACCGTCGAACTTTGTCGCATTCGAGCGTCCCTCCCTGCGTCCCTCGAAGGGGGATGCTGCGGCAATCGACCTGCCGCATGGCTCTTTTTTTTCCTCACGGAGCCACGAGACAACCGCGAGAGAAAACGAGTCGCTGCACCTGTGGTGACGCTACTACGCAACACATCTTTTATTTATGTTCACAACCCGTCGCCGTTCGAAATCCTGACACCTGTGCTATCGCGGGAGGCTGCGCGGTACGGAGGCCTGCGCGTCGCGCCCTATGAAGGATCGGCAAGTAGCCGATCGTCTACCGGTGTATAATACCGCACCGTAGATTCGATGGGCAGGTGTTACCGTCTATTCGGAATAATAATCCTCGCGTGGGAAGTATCCGAGCTACCGATAAACAGGCACGAGAATTATCGTCCGATCGCGCGAGCCACCGGTCGTTTTACCGATTTTTCGAAACGATGAAATTTCACCCGTATCGACAAAAAAAAATTAAAAATTCAATTTTTTTAGAGTTCGACTCTGGATTCAGCATCGAGAATCAGTGCAAGAATATACCGTCCAGTGAAGCTGGTCGATTTTACGATATTTTTTTTAATGCATACCGATTTATCGATTTTTCCACGAACAGCCGAAAACAATTTATTCTCATAAAATTAATAACCAGGCGAGGAAAATTATCGCTCCACCGGTCGCTTTACCGATTTTTCGATACGATGAAATTTCATCTACATCGACCTAAAGAAAAATAAAAAAAAATTGATTTTGTGCAAGTTCGACTGTGGTTGACGCAGCTTCCAGCATTGGTAGAAAAATTTACCTTCCAGCGAAGCCCATCGATTTTACTTTAATTTTGTATCACATACCGATTTATCGATTTCGCTACTAACGAAGATTTATTCTCGTAAAATTAATGTCCATGCTACGAGAATTATCGTTCCACCGGCGAATCGCCGGTCATTTTACCAATTCTTCGAAACGATGAACTTTCATCTATATTTCAATAAAAAAAAAGAAGATTAAATTGTTTGTGAATTACACTCTGGAAGGCGCAATATTCAGGATTATTGAAAGAATTTACCTTTATGAAGCCATTCGATTTTACGTAATTTTTTAGATTACATACCGATTTATCAATTTTGCTACGAACAAGCGAAATGAAAATAAGGCGCGGAAATATGTGAGGTTTTCCAGCGTCAAGGGGTGACCGTGCGGAACCTCCACTTTAGCTTCGACTCGATTTTGTCCAAGAAAGAAATGAATTTTGTTTAATACACGAGAGTGTACGGCAAGACATTCGAACCGCGCCGGCAGTGTCAACATCTCGTGTTCGTCAACAGGTAGATGAGATAAGAAAGGCCTCTGCAAATATTCGAAGAACTAAAAAAAAAAAGAAAAGAGAAATGCATGAAACCGAATTTTGGGCTTGTGTACCAAAGACCTTCCCGGGTTTCTTTCCTGCACGGGGTCGGCGACGTCGGGAGCGTTTAAATTCAGGATTCCGTCTGGTTCTCGCCTTTCCAGAGCGTTCGAGAGATCGAGAAGGGAACGATGGAGATCTCTCGAACACCTCGAATAATAATTTTAATCTCGAATAATCGAAATCGTTTTTCGTATAATAATTTTATCAATTTTTTCATTTTTTTTTAGCTTTGCACGGTCAGTTTAATCGCGAATGCGGAATAAACGATCGATCGATACACATGCTCGGTAAGCGAAAGGAATTCTGAATCGCTTCTTCGTCCCGGGTAAAAAAAAATAATAAAAAATATAAATAAAAAAAAGATGAAAAAAAAGTGGATTTCGCTCTCCTTCGGTATCGCGGTTCTGCCGCTGCCGTTGCTGCCGTGTGGCGGGACTAGCCGTTCCTTCGAAACGAAGCTGCTCCACGGCTCTCGCGAGAGGCTCTTTCTCTCTTTCGCGTGTGGAAATATCGCGAGAGGGCCCCCGTCCTGTCGTTTTGTTCACTGAACTAGTTCTCCGGCGTCTTGCCTCTCCAGGGCCCGTTCCCCCTCGTCGAAGCACCGGTTCTCCGAGTTGCCTCCCTCCGCGAGCTCTTTTGCTACCAGCTAACAGCACGAGAAGTTGGACTCTATGCTTCCCCCCCCCTTCTGCGCCCCCCTGCCCCCCACCATCGACACTAACACTACCATCGTCAACGATACTCGGCATATACAGTCGAAACTTTCTTGCCTCGAAGCGGATTGATTTTACTTCCGGTGAAAATTTTGTTTCATAAACAAATCGCTTATCAGATGGAAAATCGGTTGAAAACTGCAAAAAAAAATTTAAGAAATATTAATAGAAAATATTGCATCGTCAAGGAGATTCGATATATAGAGTCAAAACTTTCTTGCCCCGGATGCGGTAAATTTTACTTCCGGTGAAAATTTGGTTTGATAAACAAATCTCTTGTCAGATTGAAAATCGGTTGAAAAATGAAAAAAAAAATTGAATGGTCAATAATCCATCGTTAAAGATATTTGGGTATAGAGTGGAAACTTTCTTACCTCGAGACCGAGTAATTTTAATTCCGGTGAAAATTTGGTTTGATAAACACATCGCTTATACGCGTGAAATTTTTTTTTTTCAGAAATATAAATGCAAAATAATGCATTGTTCAGGATACTCGGCGTATAGAGTGGAAACTTTCTTGCCTCGAAGCGGATTGATTTTACTTCCGGTGAAAATTTTGTTTCATAAATAAATCTCTTGTCAGATTGAAAATCGGTTGAAAATTGAAAAAAAAAACAAAAAAAACAAAAAAATTGAGTGGTCAATAATCCATCGTTAAGGATATTCGGGTATAGAGGGGAAATTTTCTTACCTCGAGACCGAGTAATTTTACTTCCGGTGAAAATTTGGTTTGATAAACACATCGCTTATACGCGTGAAATTTTTTTTTTTTGCGAAATATAAATGCTCGTTTTCTTGCCGCGGGTGCGGTAAATTTTACTTCCGGTGAAAATTTGTTTTGATAAATAAATCACTTGTCGGATTGAGAAAAAAAAAAATATAAGAAAAATACATGCAAAATATGCTGTACAACGTTTTGAAGAGAAAGTGACATCGGACAGTGTTGATTAAATTATATATGGATGATATTTAATCAACATGTGATACAAAAAAAATCGGATAGATTGTTCGTTTTACGATGATATTCGGCTAGGTGTATTTGAGGACAGTTTTATCGAGGAGTGACAAAGCCTGTTCCGCTTGTCGAAAAATACTGTGCGGACAGCACAGATCGATGCAGATTTAAAAAATTTATCGTCGACGAATTTGAACCGCATTTTATTTTTTAATTTGCATAACTAATTTTTGACACGATGAAGTCAACGACGAGCGAAATTTTCTACCGATCGATTTACAGAACGAATTAAAAATAAAAATAAAATAAAAATCTTTTCGAAAATATGAACTGTTATGCGACTCTGCATTTTTTTTTACTAAAAAAAATATATCTTACGAAGCCTTCACCATTTTTTAAAATTGATATAATTGTATATTAAATAAAAATTCTTTAATCGAGCTTTATCTTTACTACGGTTTTATCTAAAAAATGTTAAGGTAAAAAAGTCTCAGTGGCCGGGCGAAGCGTGCGTGGAAGAGAGATTGACATTCGATTTTTCATGCATGTTCGGAGACTAGGACTGCTCCCTGAGGTGTGCGATCAATGGTACTTTACCTTACCCACAATTTCCGTAAAGCTTTCCTACCCCTTTCACTCGCCAACTCTCTGAAGCAGTGGCTCGATAAAAAATTCCGCAGGGACTTCCCGTTTGAGCGAAAAACGATTGAATCGGTATAAAAATATCAATTGTTATGCGAGTCGAGAACTTTTAATAAAAAAAAAATATCTTGTGAACCCTCCACCATAAAAAAATAATAATATAAATATGTATTAAATAAAATTTCTTTGATCGGGCTTTATCTTTATCACTATCATTTTATATCTAAATTTTTTTTGTTACCGTCTATGTTTGAAAAATTTGCCTAGTCTTTCACTCGCCAACTCGGTAAAAAGTTCCGCAGCGACTTCCGGTTTGCGCGAAAAACGATTGTACGGGTATTAAAATATCAACTGTTATGAGACTCCGGATCTTTTTGACTTATAGAAATATATCTTGTGAAGCCTCCAGCATTAATAAAATAGATATAAATAAATATCAAATAAAAATGATTTAATCTAGCTTTATCTTTATTCCCATGATTTCATCTAAAAAAAAATTGAATAACAAAACGTTACCGATGATTTTAACAAAATTCTCCTCCCCCTTTCGCTCGCCGATTGGCCGAAGCAGCGACACGATAAAAAAAATTCGCAGCGACTACCGGTTTGCGCGAAAAGCGAAAAAAATTGAAAATATTGGAAAGGTAGGAAAATATCAACTATCGGGAATTTGTTAATTAAAAAGTTTATATCTTGTGAAGCCTCCGCAGTAAAAAAATATATATATACCTAAATGTATATTAAATAAAAATTCTTTGATCGGGCTTTACCTTCATCACTATCATTATATCTAAATTTTTTTTTTATGTTTCCGTCAATGTTTGCAAAATTTGCCTACTCTTTCACTCTCCAACTCGCTGAGGCTGCGGCTCGGTAAAAAGTTCCGCAGCGACTTCCGGTTTGAGCGAAAAACGAAAAAGTTTAAAAATATTGGAAAGGTATGAAAATATCAACTGTTATGCGCCTCGGGAATTTGTTCATTAAAAAATACATATTTTGTGAAGCCTCCGCAGTAAAAAAAATATATATACATAAATATATATTAAACAAAAATTCTTTGATCGACCTTTATATTTATCACTATCATTTCACCTAAAAAAAAAAAAATCTCACCGCCAATATTAGCAAAAATTTTCTACCCCTTTCATTCGTCAAATCGCTGAATCAGCGGCTCGATAAAAAAATCCCACGGCGATTTCCGGTTTGAGCGAAAAACGATTGGAAGGGTTAAAACGCGCCGGCGAAACTCAAGGCACGAAGAGTTCGACTGTACAGAGTCCAGCGGGCAGATCTCTCCGGCAGAGTACAGAGACGACGACGACGACGAGGTAGCAGCGGCAGCTATCGTGCGATGTAGTGGAACGCGTTCGCGCGACCGCCGCATACCGACACGACACGTAATGAGAACGTAGAATCTCGCGAGCATCTCCCGTGGTCCAGCGGCGGTCAAGCTGTTACGTCGAACTTGGCTCTATCGCCTCCAGTATCGAAATTTTCACCTCGACGTTTTGTAATTTTCGCAATGAAAATACAAAAATTTTATCATCTTCATTTTTTCTTCTTTTCAGTGGCCGAAATTAATTTTTTGTTTTGACGGAAAATAAAACCGGAATATTTGGTCGATCAGCAGGGCAGTTCGATGGATCGGATGATGGAAATTCTCAGCTGAATAAAAAAAATTAAATAAAATTAAAAATAAATAAATTAAGGAAGATATTTGAGGTGGAAAAGAGCGAGAGCATCTTTTTTGTATAATTTTCTCTAATAACACGCGTTGCGGATAGGATGGCTCGCTCCGCTGTTATTTTAATCGTTCGATAATGGAGATCGGATACTTTTTTGCACGGCTCGAACGCTTGAACTGGGATAAATTCTTTCGCGGCTCGATGCAGACTCGCCGGAGCGATATTGCGAATGTATACTCAATGATACTCATTGATCTAATATAATGACGCGTGATCGCAATGGAATTTCGTCCGCGGAAGCGTTTATACACGCGATATCGAATGTTCGCGGAAATTCATTGCGCCGGATCATCCGACATGGATGGTTCTTGAGATTCTCCCTCGAGAAAGGATATTGGAATAAGATAAAGAAAAAAATAAAAAAAACTGCGGAAATATTATTTTTCCGAGGAATTCATACGAATTTTGCTTCGTTGACCAGCTCGGACGATAAAAGTGTTTTTGGAGAAAATCGCTGATCAATACTCAGTTCTTCGATGCTGGGAAATGGATTTTTTAATAATGAAAATAAGGTCGAGAAAAGTATGAAATAAATCGTCGTGCTGAGGGATCTTCGATCCGAGTATGTCGTAAAAATGGCGTAATGTTTTGATGAGTCGTTTGGACGATACTTTAACGGTAAAGTAAAGACACGTAATAGTCCTTCAGGGATTAAGGTTTCCCTGTTGTGATTTTCATTTTCCGACAACCCTTCGTTTCGTTTTAATCTTCCTTCGTGGATTAACGATGTCCTGTTATGAGTTCCATTTTTGGACATCTCTTCGTTTTATTTTAATACTCATTTTAACGGGTTAACGTTTTTCTGTTATGAATTTCATTTTTGGGGATCTCTTCGTTTTTTTAATACTCCTTCGCAGAATAACGATTTTCTCTTATAAATTCCATTTTTCGTCAACTCTTCGTTCTCATTATGTGTCGTGTCGGTTTTATTTTAATACTCCTCCATGAAGTAACGTTTTCCTGTTATACATTCCATTTCTGGACATCTTTTCGTTTTATTTTAATACTCTTTAACGGATTAACGTTTTCCTCTTATGAATTCCATTTTTAGGAACTCTTCTTTTTATTATAAATACTCCTTAACGGATTAACGATTTTTCCTGCAATGAATTTCATTTTTGGGCAACCCTTCGTTGTTTTCTTCTTTTTTCAAACAATCCGCGACGAACGGGTGCAAAAACTCTCGATCGTTTGACGATTCACGGATTAACGTATTCCTGTTATGAATTTCATTTTTTGCCATCTCTCTTCGTTTTATTTTACTACACCTTTACGAATTATCGTTTTCTTCCTATAAAATGTATTTTTTTGGGAACTCTTCTTTTTATGATAAATACTCATTAACGGATTAACTTATTTTCCTGCAATGAATTTCATTTTTGGACAAACCTTCGCTGTTTTCTTCTTTTCCAAACAATCCGTGACAAACGGGTGCAACGACTCTCGATGGTTTGACGATCCCATCGTACCCGAGGAAGCGCCTCTGCGTGGGTTGTGTTTCACACTGGCGAGAGCCCTCTCTCATGGTATTGTACACAAGTCGTGATGTGCACATCGAAGAAGGGGACTTGGTCACCCACTTCCTCGGCTTCTTCGGCGTCGTAACCGAGACCTTGAGAGTCGGCCACGACGACTGTTCTGTTCGACAGCGGGAACTCTCCATCGGGACAGTGCGAGCTCCGCGTGTTTTCCGTAACAAAAATGTCGGCGCTAACGCGGACATCTTCGATACTGTTCGTCGTTACATTTTTATCGCATCCGCGGTGCGGAACGTCCTGGCCAGCGGCGCTCGGGTTATGGTCGAATTCGCACGTGGAGGCCAATAACGCCGCGAGTCAAGCGAGGGGTAAGTGAATCGTAGAAAAAAAAACAAAAAACTCGTGTTAGACAAAAAAAATAATAAAAAAAAAAATTCGACATTTTCAAAATCCGATAAAATTTAAACAGTTGGATCAATTTTTGTCACATTTGGTACGAAATATTGTACAGTGTTGGTCCATTCCCGTGTCAAATTTAAACTCGATACCTCTATGTTTACTCGAATTAGACCGTTATTAGGGATATTTCCAAAAAAAACTCAAAATTCGATAAAATCTGATTTTCGCGTAGATTTCGGACAAATTCAATACCAAATGTCTTTGATCAACATATTATATTCGCGTACAGATTTAGCACGATAGCTCAAAATATTATATTCGTGTGCAGATTTAGGACGACAGCTCAAAATTTACGCAAACCACAGACATTTTTTTTTTTTACATATTTCGAAATCGCGTAAAATCTCATGAAAATTACATCGAAGGAAGAGAAGTGACCCCTCTACTAGTGTACAAAATTTCAACCCGCTACCTCAAGCCGTTTCCGAGTCACAGTTGTTCTAAACGATGCAAGTTAACACACATGCACACACACATACGTGCACATCCGGACGCCAGCTAAAAATCACATTTCTCGACGTTTTCGACCATTTCTAGTACGCTAGCATTAAAATCTCGAATTCTTTTTTCACGAAAACAGAGCTTACTATATCTATTCTTATACATGTATACATATTATATATACATATATATAGGAATTATATATGTATATATATATATATATATATATATAATTCCTCTGTGAGGAAGCAAAAAAATTAAATTAAATAACAAAATTTGTATAGTAATTTCGGAGGTGAAAGTGCGTCCGTGCCGGCAAAGTCTTAAATTGGGCTAAAATCGGGGAAAATTTAAATTAAAGATTGAAGAGGCGAATGAAAAATAATTCATCGGCCGCAGAGTCAGTTTGTTATCGGGCCGGGAAGCTGCACGTGGAAGGTGAAAATTTAATTTTACCTCCGTGAGGCATGTTGGGTCGGGGGTTGGTTTTGCGATACACGCGCGAGGGGGAAAACCGCCCAGTCTTCAATTCCCTAGTCATAGGCGAAAGCTATGCCGGTCTCATAAATAATTAGCGGTCGGAAAAATTTATCGACATGGGGTGCAGAGTATCGATTCGAAATGGCCCGGAAATAACGAATGTTTCTTTGATTATGTATAACCGGGGCTGCAGCTAGGAAGGCCCGCGGAGTTTATGTTATATTCATTGGACACGGCAAGAGAACTTTTTTTTCTCTCTTTTTTGCGAAATTTTTTTTTTCGACCTATTTTTTTTACGTCATTTGTGAAGTAAATATGAAAAAAATTAAGGATGTGGTTGTGTTCGTGTGTCGATTTGCAGTACTGAACTTCTTTCCCGTACCCGTTGAAGAGGAATGCCTCAGCGAGGACAAACGCCGTCGAGGAATATGCATGAACACGTACGAGTGCCGAATTCAACAGGGAAAATCCCACGGACCGTGCGCACTTGGATTCGGCGTTTGTTGCATCTGTAAGTAAGAGGGATTTTTTTATTTTTACATTTTTAACGGGCACAGCGGTATACCAGACAGTGACGTACCTTTGAAACGGCTCGACGAAACATTAGCGAATTCGAATGACATCCTCGGAGGCTTTGTACGTCGAGCGGAGATTATTTTTCTTCTTTTTTTTGGAAATTCACGTTTCTGTGTTGGTGAATTCTTTATCGATTCTTGGAAATTCACTTTTATTTGTTGGTGAATTAATTGTAAATTCTTGGAAATTCACTTTTCTCTGTTAGTGAATTCTTCGTAAATTTTTGCAATTTCACTTTTGTCTGTTGGGGAATTCTTTATAAATTCTTGGAAATTCACTTTTCTCTGATGGTGAATTCTTTGACAATTTTTACAAATTCACTTTTCTCTGTTGGTGAATTCTTTATAAATTCTTGACAATTCACTTTTCTCTGTTGGTGAATTCTTCGTCAATTTTTGCAATTTCACTTTTGTCTGTTGGTGAATTCTTTGTAAATTCTTGGAAATTCACTTTTCTCTGTCGGTGAATTCTTTGACAATTTTTGCAATTTCACTTTTGTCTGTCAGTGAATTCTTCGTCAATTTTTGCAATTTCACTTTTGTCTGTTGGTGAATTCTTTATAAATTCTTGCAAATTCAGTTTTCTCTGTTGGTGAATTTTATGTAAATTATCGGAAATACGCTTTTCTCTCCTGGTAAATTTTGTGTCAATTTATGCAAATTTACTTTCCTCAGTTGGTGAATTCTCGTCCAATTTTTTTAAGATCAATTTTTCTTCCAAATGAATATCTTCCATTCCACTTCGCAAAGGTCATACACAGTCAAGGCAAAATCATCGCTCGAACGTTTAAATCTCAAAGATCCATAATACAGCTTCATCCGCGCATAATGACTTTTTCTCGCGACTCGACATATTAAAGGATGTGGATGTTGACAAAAAAAAATTAACATAACGATGGAAAGGAAGACAGAGAGACAGAGAGAGAGAGAGAGTGAGAGAGAGACGGGAAGTGCTTGACCGGCACAAGATACAGTTACTTGATTGCTTTGAGGTTTCTTCTCGCTCGCGGCGTTCCACATATTCCGGAGCTCGTCTACCTAAACTACATTATACCCCGTTTAAGTGTACCGTTGTCCGAGCAACTTTCATCTCACACTTTGTCTCATGCGTATCGATCCTCGAACGCAAAAAAAAAAATAGAAAAAAAGAATTGAAACCGAAAAAAGGCAAAAATTGTTTTCCCATTGTAACGAAGATTCGCAAAGGCATCGTAAGATCCGGGGGGCTCAGCGTCGCTCGGCTTTAAGCCGGGACTAACGCGAGTGGCCGCCGCGCTCTCCCGAAGTCGGCAAACCTCTGAATTTTTCAAGCCCAACCGAGTTTTGTTTCACCGTGCAAATATCCTCGGCTGGTGCAGCGCAGACGGGAACGCCACGGTGAATAGAGCTCTCTCGGCCCCACACGTGGGACCCGCGGCGAAAATGAGCCAGCGTACGCAGCGTGCATGCACCGCCTTAGCTCAAATTGTGAAAGCTCCGTCTCTCCTCCTCTGTCATCCCCCTTCCGGTGGAGCCTGCCTGCAGTGATCTTATGAATTATTTGTATACGATAAAGTCACGACGAGCTGCGGCGGTGAGGTTCAGAACAATCTGACTTACGTCACGAGCCCGGGATTCCCGAACCTCGTCGATCAGCCGATGAATTGTTCAGTGGTCGTGAAAAGGATCGAGCCCCAAGTCAGCCAGCTGAGAATCGACTTCGTGCACTTCAATATTGTAAGCGAAATCGTCCATATACCCACTTAGATTTAGATTACTTAGGCAATAGTCGATTTTTCCTTTATGTTAAAATTTGTTTAAAATCGTAATTTTCAAGTATTAGATAAAATTCTGAAAAAATTCATACGTATTCAGAAAAATTAACAAATCAATTTCATACTAAAAAAAAATTGGCTAAAAAGATTTTTTTCTCATGGAGAAGTGTTAGTAATCTTTGTCTTTTTTCGCTCGAACTTAGGCGGCGTCAGTCATTGTGCTAATACTACCTTAAGTTCTAACTCAAATTTGGTCTCAAGTTCGAACCTAAGTTGGAATTTAGCGTAAGTTCTAAATCAAATTCGGCCTCAAGTTCGAACTGGATTTTGTTCCGGGCTTGGACTCGATTTCGAAGTCAACTTAACTTTACATGCAGGAACTAACTTAAGTTGGAATTTAACGTAAGTTCCAACTCAAATTTGGTCTCAAATTGGAATTTAGCGTAAGTTCTAACTCAAATTTGGACGCAAGTTCGAACTTGAGTTTGAACTCAAGTTTAGAATCAGGTTCGGACTTAAATTCTAACTCAAGTTTGGAGTCTAGTTCAAACTTAAGTTCTAACTCAAGTTTGGACTGAAATTGAACTTAAGGCCTAACCTCGGTTGACGCTTAAATTCGTTTCAGTCGAAACTTAACTCAAGGATAAATTATATAAAATATATGAAACTAACGGGGAGACAGAAAAAAAATGTTTGCACATTACCGAAAAAACGTATTTTCAGGGTCAGCCAAATCGGAGAACGGGTCTCTGCGACGAGGACGTAATGGAAGTGAAAAGTGGCGAGAACAGTATTCAGCTTTGCGGATGGAACAGCGGCCAGCACGGTGAGTCTAGTCGGTGAGCTTTTTAAGGAGGGAGTCTCGGTGCGCGCTGACTTCGCATAAGTTCGACAACAATAAGAGAAAATTGCAAGTACTTCTTGATGGTGTACAAATCTGAAAAAAATCATGTATACTAAAGGTA
>JAPYZD010004723.1:0-10882 GCA_030522725.1 Ichneumoninae sp. B BG-2022a | reverse complement strand
TAGTTTCACGAGCAAGTCGTGCTTTCCTCGCCCGGTGCAAACTTCTATTTCGTCTACGGACTCGGAGCTGACGAGGGCGGTTACACAAAAAAAAAAAAAAAAAAAAAAAAATTAGTTCGTAAATTAATTTCTCATAACTTATGGACCTTCTTTTTTCTACTCAATTTACATTTGTTCCTGTTTTATTAAATCTTGCTTGGCTTTCTCTTTTTTCTGATGTTCCTCCAGCTCGGAGCCTTCGAGCTTGACGCGTCTCTTGATGTCCAGAGTGATACTACGATTTCCACCGTTCTCGACTAAATCACGAGCCAACGTTCCCGGCGACGTTCTACTCGTTATTATAATACTATTTTGTGGATTCGAACACCATTGCAGAAAGAGATCCCGAGAAAATCCGCACTCCATATCGGGAGTGCTCGCCAGTACGACCTGCATTGAAGAGCAACGGTTTTAAAAAAATTGCATCGAATGATTATTCTTTTATGAGAAAGAATTATAGCGTATACAGCGTCATTTAATCGAAGTAATTGGGACGGTGCAATTGGAACAGATTGAACAAAAATTCGGATAATCAAACCGAAACGTTTCGTGATGGAAAATATTGTGACAAGAAATATACAAATTGTAAAGCAATTTAAATTTTAGATAAAAAAAAGTAAGTCTGTGTCGGTCAATCGTAAGATAGTTTCTCACCTACATATAACTTTTATGCATTCGCAGGAAAATTTCACCGTGGTATCGACAAATGCTTTCCTTGAAATAATTGATTATATTGAGATATTTATGCGTAGATATTATTATAAATACAAGCAAAGCATTTCCGCTTTTCCCACGTGACTGTTAAACGCCTAAACGTTTATTCGAAGTTTTTATTAATATACTTTTCGATCTAAGTTTGTCCTATGATTTAGAATTCTTTATTGGAGGGACAATATTGCGGCGCGGAAATTATAGAGCAGTTACGTGATTGCTTCGATTTTTTCTAAATTGTGTTCAATCGTTCGAATAAAAGCGGTTTCGTCTCAAATAATCGAGGCTCCGATAAGTCTATTGTATTCTATCGCAGTACCTTCGGGCTGGGCACTTGATTCAATTCTGCCATGCTGTGACAAAGTTGCAAGTGCTTGAATTGAAACGGATTGTTTCTGGCGCCTTCGAAACTTCTCATCAATTTATCGCTCATCCATTCGATCTGCGACTTTGCGAATTCGACAACGTTGTAACTAACGTTGTTCAGCAGCGCGAGCGAGTATGCAAGCAAACCGGATTCCTTGTTACGCCAAAGTTGATCCAACATGTGAGCGAGTTCCAAAACTCTACCCGCAGTATCGACACCGACAAGAACGTTACCGCCGCCGCGCAACGTCTGCAAAATGTTGGCTGAAATTTTGTTTCATAAATATTTTTTTATGATCGGTAATACGGGAACTCTGAAAAGTTTAACTTTATCGAGCTTCACATTAATACAGTGAAATTCTGTTCGACATTAAATTTCGTAGACAACCAAGATAGCGTTGTACCGAAATTTGAATGAATTAATTATGATACTTGGCAACTAGAAAATTATATACATACAAATACATTGCCGAAATATTAATAGCAAACAAATATACGCTGATCAAAATTGTGCGTAGTTCACTTTTTAAAAATGAACGTTCATTAAATATCCTCTGTGATAAAATGAAATTATCTAGCATACATTCAAACTGATCGAACATACACTGTGCAAGATAGTAAAATAAATACGAAAGAATTGCTCAAATTTAATATGCATTCCTTTGGGTTTCTTCACAAAAAGAAGTTTGAGTTGGTGAAAAAAAAATTAGGGAATTTTATGTCGGTTTTTAAGGATGCATCCCACATACATTTCCAGCCAAAAGTGGAAAAGATTCAGCAAAAATTTCAATACTTCCTAATGGTATAAAAATCTGAAAAAATCAACTGTATTAAAAGTGCCAAGAACATTAATTTTGCATAATAATAATGCCAAAAGGTTATTTCCAAATTATTAAAAAAGTTAATTGTAAAAAAAAAAATCGGAAACCTTTTGTTTCCTTATTTAAAATGAATTCCTTGATTTTTAGAATTCATATGAATTTTTTCAGAATTTTCCTATATTAAAAATCTTTTGCATATTTTTAGCATATCGTGAATTCCTGCAAATTTTTTTTGTCGAATTGAACTTTTGGTTCGGAATGTTTGTGTGTCGTATCCTTAAAGTTTTATGAACAATCAATGTTTCACCTCAGACGCAGGTTTACATATCGAATATTCGATATGGTGTAAAATAATTGGTAGATGCGTGATCAGTTGGTAAACATATATTAGGCATAGTACCGAAAAAAGGAATTCAAAAAAAATCAGGCAATTTTTACAGCTGATATTGCAAACATTTTTGATTTTTTGTATTCTCAAATCTTCGCTTGCCAGTGGGATTGCAGAAAAACCCAAGCGAAGAACTCATCATGAACCGAGGAAAAAATACGCAAGCTAGGGTACTTGCGCACAGTTTTCTTGAGTCATTACAAGGCGAACAAAAATGTGAAAAAAGCACGATAAATTAAATTTTATACGACAAATCAGAGTGTCTCAAAAAAATGTCTAGCCTACATATTTCGACGTTTTTTTCCACTTTTGATGTTATTTTTTGTCAAACTTTGCAACTTTGTTTTTTTAAAACTATTCTTATTGCATCTTGCAATTCTAGTACAAGTTCGCCTCCTCCATGGAGGATCTTTATTGTAGTAAAAAATAATGAAAAAGTGCACTCACTCATGAGTTTTTCGTCTCTGGTTCTTCGTCTTGCTTGTTGATAAGTGGCGTTGAATGCGTCGGTTATCAGAAGCGACGGCCTCTGCAATCTCTCCAACTCGCAACCGTTCAAATGTCGTTCCTTTTTATGATTAAAATCTACCGCGTAAATGATATCCTCCTCGCCAACTTTAACGATTTTCCATATAGTTCCACCAATCATGTGACCAGCAGGCAATGGTGTCAGTGTCACACCATAGCCTTTTCCCTTCATAGATACGCTCTGATTATACTTCAATTGGACAATTTTGTCAAAAGCTGCATCCACATCGTCCAGAGTGAACAGGTCAAAATCTTCCATGTTGTGCCTTGACTGAAAAAAAATGCACAAGTATTCAAGAAAATGAAATTATCTCTCAACAGATTTACGACTCAATGGCCTTGGAACATTGTTTATTTTATTTTTTACTAGTACCAATAACACATAATAATCTGGAAAATTATTGTGTAGTGTCGTACACAACGAATAACTATATATTATTTATCAAGTATAGAGACCGACAATTTTCGAGAAATCATATTTTTATGTATTGTTTTATTGTTTTTCTAAGAATATATCATTTTATTTTAGGACGTTGAAGTTGGTGCCTCCGGATGCAAAAACTCATTTTTGTTTCATACTCACAGAAATTTTCGTTCAATATATACGCGACAAAAAATAATATTATCTGCAATATCATGTGTTAATGATACGTTTATAAAAAAAGCTAATATACACGGTTGTGTGTAAATCATCTCCATGTAACAAAATTTAAAAATTGGTTTGAAAACTTGAAAAAAATGAAAAAATGAAAAAAATTTAATCTACCTCTATTAGTGGTTAATTAATCTTAATTTCTATGGCACATTTATATCTCTACCACTCACAACTCTACCAGATAAGAACTCTACCTAAAACTCTCCCCGAACATAAATGAAACTCTCCCCGAATTTTTATTTTTATTCTGGGAGAGTTTTTTTTTTAATTCCGGTAGAGTTTTATATACATTTGGGGGGAGTTTCTGGTAGAGTTCTAATACGGTAGAGATGTTTTCTGGTAGAGTTGTGAGTGGTAGAGATATGAACGTGCCATTTCTATTGCCCGTATCAAAATCTAGTCGCTATTTAATACATTTAATTACTCTTCTCCTTTCTGTTTTTTTCAAATGCATAAACACCGTACATAAATCAAATTCATAATTAAATGTATAGTAATTAATATAAGTATCATGAGTATGATCGCATCAATTATTTTTTTCGTTTTCTCAATAACAAATATTCCAAATGCGCCATTGGCGATGCATTTAAATTAAAACCGCGAAAACAAATTGTCAATTTTTATGTTTTTATTAATGTAAATTAGGCCCTCTCCAGGGCCAAACTGGAGAGGATGCCTTTCAACAAAAATCCATGGAAACACGCCCTGTGTAACAGGGTGGTCAGAGCCTGAAATGCACTGCCAATCGCAGTCATATGCTCAGAGTTAGTAAACCAATTTAAGAACAGGCTGGACCGCCACATTTTCGCATGAAATTTAATTCAGTTACTCAGATGGAAATTTTACAACTGTAACATTTATTTTTCTGTAAAAGTTTAATAATAATAATAAAATAGAAAACCATTACCTGGTACATGTCATACATAAACATTTGGCCCATTTTGTAAACAGGTATCGTCGCATAGATCGGACAAGTCAGGCCGCACTTTCCCACCAGATATGGCAAAGCTCCCAGATGCAGCGGATCCGGATACGAAAGTAGTACCGCGTCAATTTGGTGTACGTGCCTTTTCAATTCTTTGATAAAGTCCTGATCAAAATTTTCATCCCATCCGCAGTCCAGCAGTATACGCAATTCGTCGACTTGCAGTATATAACACGGTGGAGATTCGTCCATCGCGCCAGAAATGGCATGCAGTTTTATTATAGACGTCATGATTGCTTTGTCGTACTATTGGCTTAGTAATGATACCCTGTGTGAATTAATAATACGTGTTTAATTTTCTTTTTTTATTCTCCCTTTTATCGGCAAAGAAATTTGGTGGGAGAAAATAATAAATACTTGGGTGTTTGACAACCGACAAACAGTGCTAACTATTATTATTATTATTATTATTGTTTCCACAATTTAAGTTTCCACTTATTGCTCTGCTTCAATATAATATAGTATCGTGTACAAATATATCTATTGATTTTGGTTTTAAATTGGTTCAACGTCTGGTATTGATAAAAATAAAATTTCACATGTTTATGTGTGCGAATCAATAATAATAATGTGTGATGAATATATTGTTAGATTCTCTCTTTTGTCAGCAAGGAAATTCAGTGGAAAAAACAGAAAATATTTGGCAACTTAAAACTGACAAACATTGCTAACTATTGAAAACAATGAAAAGTCACATGTTTACATATGCGAATAATATAATATTTTATTGGATGCACAGAATCAATAATAGTAATAATGTATGATAAATATATTTTTGGACTCTCTTTTTGTCGCCAAAGATATTTGTTGGGACAAACAGAAAATATGTGGGAATTTTAAAACCGCTAAATGGCGCTACCTATTGATAACAATGAAATTTCATGTGTTTACGTTTGTGAACCAATAATAATAACGTGTGTATAATGAATGATATAATAATAATGAATAAATGGATTGATTCTCCCTTTTGTCGGCGAAAAGATTCGGCGGGGAAAAAAAAAACACGTCTGTTTTACAACGGACAAACAGTGCTGACAATTGTTACAATGAAATCTCATATATTTACGCCGCAGTAATAACTGTGTTCAAGCAGGCAATTGCAATGAAAAAGTAACCGATGACTGAATGTTTGTAATAAGTGAACAACACAAAAAAAACCAAGGATACAGCGATTGTATACATCCGGTGAGTGTCCTAACCTAGACAAATGTTATTGAGAATCTTCCATCCTCAATGCGAAGTCGTAGCGAAAAATTATTAAATCCAATTGCAACTCAAACTGTATCCAACGATTTGTCCGATAACTTTGTTCGAAAATTTTTTACAAACTTTCACATAAAAAAATATAATTTTTCATTTTAAACATCATTATACGGAAAGTGGCATCAACAGATCGTGATAATTTCTTGGCGAAATCAGCTGACTTATTCTTCCCTCTTTTCCATTCTGGATATCGCCATCTGACGACGGCATTTGTCACTTATGTTTTATAAAGAATTTCACTACTTTACAAAAATAGAATAAAATTTTTTGGTGTTGGTAACAGTTGTGGTATAGAGTTGGGTCCAGTTGGGTAACGGAAGGTAAGGTAGAAAAAAAGCCCTGGTGAGACGTACAATTTCCGGCATACAATTTAACGTATGTACTGCAACTGCATTTTTAAGTCCTGGCCACTTTCTGGTCCTGCCGCTCTCTCCTACTTACCTTGTACGCTCCGGTTGACGGAATCGGAAACAACAACCGAACCGAATCCACGACTAGATATACGTTGGGGCCAAGTACGTAACTATATACTGGTTTCACATCCCGCATTACGGTACGTGATTGAGCCAACCGAATTGAGATAATCGCGAATCGAGTTTATTTATTTAAATAATTAATCGATGACTTCGGGAATACGAGCGGCACGCGGTAGTCGGAGAGGTTAGGCCGAAGAGTCATCGCGACTAGCTCAGCTCACCTGCGACAATTATTGTTGTTACAATTTATAAGTAGTAAGTGTTAGAGATGCCGTGTGTGGATTGATTCTTCGAGAAATTCTTCTTCGAGAAATCGATTTTTCCTCCAGTAATATTTTGGATCGTCAACTGAAAGATCGATCCACTAAATTGCGTTTTTCTTGTAGAGTTTAAATAAGCAGCAAAAGCGGCGGGCTATACGTGCCAATTAGTTGACGTTGGGAAAAGACTAAGATCGACCCTGATAGACAAGCCTCACGAAAAGTAGCAACATTGACGCGATATTGTGCGACACATGTCGCAATTATTGCGCCCACTGCCACTTTTTGTGCCGCTTGTCTATCAGGAGAAATGTGTGGAGTTACACTATAAAACTATGTGTCATGGAACTGCTACAGGAAAACTCTTCTCGATTGGCTTCGATAACATTGAAATATTTTTCCTCGATCGCTACGATTTTTTTCAATCGCTTCGAAATGTCGCAACACCGAAACGAAATAAGCTTACATATCAATACCTTTCACGATTGCTTTTTCTGAAGTCCGTCAAATTCCACAAGTGGTGCATGTGAATGTCACCGTAACACCTTTTTCTGGCGCCTGCCCTAGCAAGTTGACGGACGGCTGCTTTTAGGGAAAAAACTAAAAAACGGTCCGAAAAATGGACACGTCCGTTGGGGAACGAAACGGACCTCAAAAACGGTAAAACGGGCCGTTCGTTTGGATTGGTCCTTTTTTGGGTGCGGAAACCGAGGAAGTACCGAACGTTTTTTATTAAAATTTTTGGCAAAGTTTTTAAAGTTTTCTGTTGTTTTGCTTTTACTTCTGTTTTTAATGAAAGGACAGAATAAAAATACGGTCTTGGTCCTTTTTCAGTTGCGGAAATCAAAAACAGATCAAAGCAAATTTTTCGAATAAAAAATGTTCGATCCGTTTTCGGTTTCCGCAACAGAAAAACGACCAAATGCCAACAAAAATGTACAGTTCGTTTTGTCGTTTTTTACGGTCCGTTTTGTTCCCCAACGGACGTGTCCGTTTGCGGTCCATCAACTTGCTAGGGTGATGAACAACAAATAGCTTTACAAACAAAAGTCGAAAAAAGTAAGACTCTCATCGCGAAGACATTTTTTTTATTTGGCTGTCGATATTAGCTGAGTATAAGTTAAGCATTTTTTTATTAATCTCTTTTAATTTTCGTCTGGTTCATTGCAAAGAGTTTCAGAACGCGTGCCAAAGAACTGACTACAAAGTGATTCATACATATGCCGATGTATAATTAAAAAGAAAGTATTCCTTCTATTTAAGTTGACACTTCCTTATAGAAAATTTGAATTATATCGTTCATCAAATACTAAGTGTTCTTCAGGCGTTTGCGATAATGAAATACGTTAAATGTTATATTTATGATAATTATCCAGATAGACAAACGCCACAAAACGTAGCAGTTGACGCTTAACTATCAGAGTATATGGATTTATAATTTCTTTATGATTACTTGCAGAAGTAACTCATTTGACATAATGTATTTTTCCGTATAATACGTTCGATTTTCTTGGTATCGATGTTCTTTCTTTCGATATATTGCTGGATCGGTACGGCGTGGCGATACAGTACAATACTGAAGATCGATTTTTTTTTACGATCCGGCATTTCTAGTAAGTGTGTGTTCATTAGCAATACATGCGATGAGCTAACGATCTTTACACATTTACACATTTATACATTTATACATTTCGATTGTCCGAGAACTCTTCAGTCCCTAGCATCCCCGTTAATCGGGGTTGTACTGTACATTCAGAAGGAACGAAAAATAAAAAACGCCATGGTTCGTGGATATATTTTAATACAGTTCGACTATTTAATGTGTCATAAGTCATAACACTACATGTTATTGATACTCTTGAAGGGGCTCACAGAAATCCCATAGATGAAATGCTGGAGGCAGTACATATTTTTGAGATAATGAACAATATCTACAGCACTAAAATATTGATAATTTCTTGAATATTTCAGAAAGATTTCTAATAAACATTTTACCAACACTTTAAAATATTGGTAAATTGTTTTATAACATTTTACGCAATGTTTTACAAACAGTTCAATGTAAGATTTATGAGAGGACAAAAAAACAAATTCTGTAATATTGGTAAAATATTTTCAACATTTCAAAAAAATATTTTCGAAACATTTCAGAAGTGTTTCCGCGGTATGTGGGGAGGAAGGAGGGACAAAGAATATCGGTCGTAAACCGACGTCCCTGCAGCATTCAAATCCGCGAAATGCAGATCTCCAGCTTCTGCCTGAATAACGAGCGAACTCGTACTGAATCATCTTGGCCCAAGTCAACGGGTATGCAGAACAGGCAGTGCAATACGTGATAATGCATTAATGGTCGAGATTTGTCCCCTGGATGGCGTACGGATCCGCAAGGCATGTCATTCTCCGCCCTTTACACCGATAGAATAGTCAACAAAAAAAAATATAATAACTGTTGTAATATCGCAAGGCAGTCTAGAGTAAATCGCGCGGTATTTATTCTATTGTATTTTGAAATTATTCAAACGGTGTGACAGAAAAATAAAGAATTAAAATTTTCCCATAATGAAATTAAGACAAAATAAGACATATATACGAAACGGATGAGTTGGCGATCGAGATGGAACGATTTGCGACGTCCATAAGGTCGTAACTCCGACTCACGTGCGGGACGCGAAATGTCACCTCAAAGTACAATTAACAGTAACGGAAATTGTCAACTTGAGGTTGCGTAGCTGACGACACAGCTGGATGCATAGACGAGAGAGAACGGCGACGGAAATGCGCGGCCGCTGAGGCTTGCGGAGAGACCTTATCGGAACTGAGGTGACCGTCGGCAGACTTCTAATAGATTAATGCAGAATGTGCAAAATTGTGTCTTATTTACTTGACTTGGAGAACTACTGCTTGATCTTAATTTTGGAGCAACTCGCGCAACCACTGTCCACCACTGTGTATGGTTACCTCCGCTCAACTCGAAAAATTGCCTATTGGCATGGTTACCAATGTGCAACTTTACTGTAACTATCACTCGATCATTGCAATTATGCAACAGAAACTCTCACGGAAAATGAGCACAATCTGTGACAGAGGTTCGAAAAACACGTCACAACACTCAATGTTGAAATTCAACATAAAGTTCTTAAGGTCGCGTAATTTACTTTGGATATTCGGTCAATTCCATCGAGCTATTAGAAAATTGCTCAGATTTAAAGCTATCATTTAACAACGAGTTGATGAGTCGCTCTCCCGTAACGATTATAGGATCAATTACTTTGTTAAACGTGGTGGCCATTTTTTGACCTGAAAAAAATTCCCTGACTTTTCACAGACCAATTAAAAAATGTTCCTGACCAAACTTCTATCGATGTCTGCTAACAAAATTAATGATGCAAATGAAAATTCCTAACTATTCTATGTTTGATTATGTTTTTTTTTAATGTTCGGAATTTTTATTCAAGGCTTCCTTTTATGTACTTTTTATTTATTTATAGAAGATTTGGCGACAATTTACTTTTTCCCGGTCCAATTTTGAAATTCCCTGATTCTTCCCTGATTCTCTGACCAAGTTTTTGTTTCCCTGACTTTTCCCGGTTTTCCCGGTTTTCCCTGACCGTGGCCACCATGTTAAAGTTCGGGAACTTTTTTTTCATTGCCTTGCTGATGTGATCATTGTAAGCGCGAAACACTTGACAACTTCAGGCGATACACCAGTCGAATCATCTCCAGCCGGTAACTCTGAGTTATCATCAATAGATGAAATATTATCCTCATGGTATTTCGATTCGGAAGAATGGAAAACCGAATCAGAATCAGAAGGAGCCGGGCTAGAGACAATAATAACTAGATTTCTTCTTTCCCCGATTGCTGGAAACTGCGTGCTCTGTAAATCTGATTTAAACTGTATCAATTGAGATACTTGGCCCCGGAGGATTTTTTTAGCTTGTTAAGCTTGTTCTTTGGACATTTTATGCTCAATACTGAATTTATGGACTTTATCATGAAAGATAAACCAATGACATTTTTTCGATAGTGGAGAGTGACCTTCCTTGCAATGAAAACAGAACTCAACTGCGGAGGTGCAATTCGTTACACTGTATGTCCCGGAACATTTCGAGCACCTAGAATAGCTTCAACGACACTGCGATTTATATGTCCGAAAAAAAACAATCGAAGCATCTTTTTTATTTAACTCCCGACTGTCCGCTAGGGCAAAAAGACGGGAGTTATGCGTTTGACGGAGGCCCCCCGATTTTGCTGTTTTCGTTGAGGCAAGTGTTTGTCGGAACGGCGCAATGTCTCTTGACAGAATTTGGCACACTAGTTCTGTGTATGTAGGAGTGTGTTCGTAGCAAAGGAATAAGAAAATAAATGTGAAATGGCAGAGATAATTAAC